>UELX01003252.1:0-24746 GCA_900480035.1 Eupelmus urozonus | reverse complement strand
GGGGGGGGGGGGGGGGGAGTGGAGAACACAGGTGAACGAGCCGCTTACTTTGCATACAGTGCCGCCGCCGGGGCTTTTCGACGAATCGGCACGTCCCTTTGTCGGGGCCGGGCTGAGCTTTGTCGCGCGCCGCGTAGCTTCCGATTTTACCCGCGAGCTAAATTAAATTCAGATGGGAGGAGGTGGAGGGTGGGTTGATTCGTGGGAGGGGGAGTTGGAGAGATGTAGAGATGCGTGCTGCGGTGTATGTGTGTGTTTTGTGGGTACAATTTAGCGATGCTGGCTAGGGGATTGTTGCAGATGCTGATGGTTGGATGAATTTTTGGTGGATGTGATGATTTAGGGAATAAGGTGCCACTTTTTGCTATTGGCTATCTTGAGCTCACTGAATTTGTGCAGTGGATTTCAGTATCATTTGCAAAATTCTCACTCTATATTGCTACATTACGTTACTCAAATTTTTATTGACAATTTATTTATACCTGCACGCTAAATTCCTTGAATTGAAGTTTTCAATCCAAGCGTGTTGGATTAAATAATAATCATTTGGATATATAATAAATGATAATCAATGGATACTTACAATAAAATTTTGCGGTAACTTTTTAGCATACTCTTGAATTGGAAATTTCAATCCTATTGACTGAGATTTCAATCCATAGAATTCAGAGTGTACCATAAACTGTTTTATAAAATTCAGCATCCAACTGTAAGGAAAAATCAACTCGAAAATTCAAAAGCACAAAATAAAGCAATAAAAAAAGCCGTCAAAGCGCATCTAACGACAGCGAATTAATTAGCTAAGAAAAAGCCCAGAGTCCAGCCAACTGCGCTAAAGACCACAACCACGCGCTCTCCCCGCGTAAAAGTATTTACGCGCGGGGCTTTGACACTCCATTAATTTTTCGTATTCATTAGCGGGTAATGGCCGGCTTACTGCCTCCCGCTTTTCCTCCTCTCTCTAACCTTCCACATTCGCGCTACGCTCGCCGCACACTCCTGAATTAAGCGCGCGCGCGCGCCGCAGCCAGGCGTTTCGTGTCTAGGCTTAATAATAAAAAGTGCAGAACTAGAGAGAGAGAGAGGGTCTTCGGGTCGACGATGATGCCCTCCCTCGTAGCGTCGGGAGAGATGCACGATCAGCGGAGCGTATAGGCTCGTAATGACCATTAACGTCCAGCTCTGCGGCTGCTACTTGAGCCGCTGCGCGCGCGAGCCTCTTCATATTTTATGTGCAAGCGGTTCTAAGAGAGCGAGAAGCGCAAGAAGCGAGGATGCGGATGGGCTGCTTTCTTTTTTACCGGGGACTGGGGAGGTGTGTGCTAGCACCTGTTGCTGGATGGATGGGGTTTTTGTGTGGTTTATTTGGGTTTGGAGATGTGATTTTTTTGGGTGAGTTTTTTCAATGAGTGGGGATAGTTTTATTGTCAGGGGTTGGGGTACAAAATAATACCGAGTTCTGAAATGAGAAAATGTTGAAAAATGTTTTACTTTTTTGTTGTTTTAGTATCAATTTTTGTATAGAGAATTTTATATACCTCAGATTTCGTCCATTTGTGAAAATATTCATTACTAGAATTTATCTAACATCTTATACTTTTTTTAAATGTTACTTGACATCTTTTTCCAACATTATTCTTTTCTTATTTTATAAAATCTTTGCCCGACTATATTCCATCCTGTTTCTACTGATTCCGTTATTGTTTCAAATCAAATATAAATTTGTTTATAATAGTTTATACGTATTGACATACGTTAAAAATTTTTCAGATGTCACTTTGGTATATAAATTTTTTGTATCTAATTCTAAGTAAAAGTTTTTAAACTGAAATCATGAGTTTACTTTGTTAGGTATACTCGTAAATAAAAAAGAAATCTGGTCCAAACGTAATTCTACTTATTACAATGTTTATTATAGATTACAATTAATTTCTCAGTGTTGGTCCATTTATAATTTTAAAAAATCTTTGAAAATGGATATAACAAAACATAATAACGTTAATTAACGTACCGGCACATTAACAAATTTTTTTACTGCACTAACTTCATATTGGATAACTCGCGTAAATTTCAATAAAATAATATAAATAGATAAGACAATCTATAGTTAAAAATCGATTATCCATAGACAGATCAATACACCTATCAAATAACATTTCAAGCATCGCTCTACCCAGCACCTCCAATCACCAATACCACATTCCCCCAGCAAAGCCAATCCAAATTACCGGCAAAACCTCCGAAACACTTAAAAAAAAAAACCTAACCTAAAAAAAAAGGGGGCCGAGAGCAAGCCGCAGGCGGGGCACTCTAGGCGCTTAGCGCGCGTATAACAGCAAGGATGTTAATTAGCCTTGCGCTTACGCGTCTGCAGCCGAGGTCGCTCTCTCGCCGACATCTCGTCAGGCAGCAGCAGCAGCAGCAGCGGCACGCGCGCTAGCATTAGCCTGATCGCTCACCGTGAACGCGCAGGCGCGTATAAACGAGCTCTCGAGCTATGATAATTATCGGAGGAAGCAGAGTTATGATCGTTCGATCTTTACTGCTCCCCGCAGCTCTACTCGATCGTCAATTACCCGCGTTCCGCTTCTCTCTCTCTCCGCATTTCAAATTCCCCGCAAAATCGAAGAGCGCGAGGGGACACCCACGTCGACAGTAAGATAAAGGCGGGGACGATAGAGAGGAAAAATCGAGGGAATGATAAGTAGCTTTTCTCGGTACTAATTCCAGCTGGAAATGAATCTAAAGGCGGCTGCGGGGGTACCAGAGAGAGAGAGAGAGAGAGCGCATATTAAGGTCGATCTTAATTAGCCGGCAATTTAATTAGGATCAGCGGCGTGACGGTGCGCCTACCTGCTCGCCTCTCTCTCTACGTAAGCAGCGACGTGCGCCCGGCGCGTGCGCGATAATTAAGACGGTCAGTCCCTCTTCTCAAGCCATACACACCTATATACACACACGGATGGGCTCTTTCTTATGCGGCAGAGCAGTACGCGCAGATGGACGTATAGATAGTTAGATAGATCGTCACGGAAGAGGATCGCGCCTATTTCTTTTCCTGAATGTGCAAGCGCAGGCATATAGCCGCTGCACTCGGCTGTTTCTGCTCTCTGGACTTTGCTCCTTTTTTTTTTTTCTTAATTTGATGGTCTATATAATAAGGCAAGCGGTCATTATCACCGTGTGGATGTAACCTTGCGCGGAGCGATTGTTGCGGGGCTTTAATGAGCGGGAGGGTCATTATGGACGACAATTGCGGGAGAGAGAGAGAGCAAAGAGAGTGCTTTTTTGCGGGGAGTTATTCTAATTTTGCTTGTTTGGACTTTGTTTTTAGTGTTACGATTGGTGTGTGTCTGTTATGAAATATTCTATTACGGGGTAAATTAAATAATTGATAATTATAGAAAAGGCTTCTTGTTTTTAATAACACATCTTGGCTGCGTAGCAATTAACTCTATGAAAGTTCATATAACTTTATCGAGCATATTATCCATTTACCGTTTAATCGAGTCCAAAAAAAAAAAAAAAAAATAAATGGAAGGATCAGGAGTTAGTAGAGCAAATCAAAATTTTTAATTAGGCAAAATTTAAATAGTAGTTTTTAAATTAAGGCTTTACATTACATTGCTCTGCAAGCTGAATTTAATGCTGGTACAGTATTCATTTATGTGACACTAAGCATATTATGCTAATGTAATGAGGGTTAACGTGTATTTTCTTGAATTACCTGACCATTTCCTTTTATTATACAGATACGCGCCAACATTTATTCGTATTTAATGAATTCTTCAAAAAAGCCTCTCGACCGTTACGGGCTGCAATAATTATCAGAGATTCTTGCTTATCTTGCGAGAAGCGAAAAGAAAACGTTGAATTCCTGGGGGGATTGCGTTTTCCAGATAATATAGATATTATTAGAAAGTAATAAATTCTAAAAAAGTCAGGTGCAACGAACGAAAAAACCCGAATAACCAAACACCTTCCAAAAATTTCAAACCCAAACTCATCACCAAAACTCTGTTGCGCGCTACACGCGTTTTCGTGCTTCAAGGGGGGGAGTTCAAAAACGCAGGAGGAGGAGGAGGAGGCAGTTTGCGCTCCTACGTGTACGCGCGAATCAAGTGGAAAACGAGAGAGAATAAAAAGGGGGAGGGCTGGACTGCAGGGGCAACCGGTTGGACCGGAGGGACAGAACCTTACAGCCATCCTCTCTCTCTTTCTGCTCTCTATATAGGCGCTTGACTTTATATATACGCAGGCAGTTGCTGCTCGGGGAATGCGTCGAAATGAAATCATTAGCGTCTTTGCGGCGGGGCTTTGCGCTCGCTGTATAACGATCGGCTCTAATGGGGCCCGGCCGACTAAATAATGGTATTGTAGCGATCGGATTTCTATCGTTAACAAGCGCTCGAACGCATAAAGATCGCGACCGCGCGCGAGCCTCTATATATATATATAAACGTCGCGCAGCCGCTCCCACAATGCGTTATTGCAGCTCTCTACATCTTTTTTTTTTATCCTCGCCCTTTCAACTACTACGTGCAAAGCCCTTTTTCCTATCTGTATGCAGCAGGCGCGTTTTTCATAAATCTAGTAGTAGATCGTTAAGACGCGAAACTATGCTGTGTAGCTGGTGGCTCGAGCGCGCGTGCAAAAAAAAAGAAAGTTTATCAGCCGAGAATCGATGTCGTGCGCTGCTTAACCTTTTACAGCCGCGCGGCGCTGATGAAAATGCTGGGGGGATTGTAGGCAGGCTGGGAGACACTCGCTTATTGCCAATTAAACGTCAAACGTTGACGATTTTTATTTGCTGCTCTGTGGGAGAGTATTATGTTGTCGGCGCTGCCGAGGTTAGACACTGTAATAACCTGCTGCTGAAATACTGTTGCTGCCGGGACGATTTGAAAATTTATGTGCTAGCTTGAGCGGGACGTTTTTTTTTCTCCTGGTGCTTTAATTATGCAAGTATTTCGTTATGGGGATTGGATTGGCTTTGAAGCTTAATCGTTTTCTTTGGGAATGTATATGGGAGGTGAAGTGTGTGGTTATCTGTGCAATGTTGCTAAAGTTATATTTTATAATATTTAGATAAATGACAGTGTAGAATTTAAAACGGTACGTGCTTGATAGCATAATCTCTTGAGGAATCTGGCAGATTTATATGTAAAAATAATCAAACATTTTCTTTTCACCTTGATACATTAAAGCAAATTCCATTTATTTTCGTAGCATCGCATAATTTACACAATCTCAAACCCGAACTTAGACTTTAGATAAAAATCTCTTTTCATAAAATATCAATCAAAACAAGCCTCACCTCCAACTCTATGTAAATTTTCCCAACAACAAGGCAGCTTCGCGCAAGTGTCCGTCGTCGAAGAAAAGAAAAGCTTTTCTAATAAGGTTTCGCCAGCTCGGACACATTGATAGGGCAAGGAGAGTGGAGCTCGGGAGCTGGGACGTTGACTAGACTCGAGCCGAGGGTGATTGAAAGTAACGACGCCGCCTGCCGACGTGTCGTGCGCGTTTACTGTCCTGTTGTCTACCTGGCTTCGATGTATAACGCTGCGCACTTGTTGCCCTGCTGCTAAGGCTTTTGTTCTGCTCTCGACTGCTGTTGTTGATGGGAGTTTGAAAAGTACGCAGGTGGATTTTAACGTTTTTACTGAATTGCTGCTTTTTTAAAGAGTATTTTGTATTTTTATTAAAAAAAAATGTTTAAATTGATTTTTATTTTCTTAATAAAAATTTTGCGATTACTTGAATTTGTTTCTCTACGAGAATGCAAAAGTTATTGCAATAATATTTTTGTAGCTAGTCGACGGTAAAATTACTTTGCATATCCCTCACACATCAGCAGCTCGCTCGCTCCTGAAAGTAAAGAATAACCCAAGATTTGTCAGCCAACACCGAAGCATCTCTCCCCTCCTCGTCACAGCCAGGCAATCATCTCATGAAATATGAGCCCTGCAAGCAATCCCCATCCTTAACCTCGTGATCGATACCCAACCCAACGCAACCACCTTAAAAAATCATCCTCGAGTCATCCTGATGAACTCTACTTCATCCCCCCAACAATACCCCAGAGAATGAAAAGCCGCGCGAGCCTCAGCCACAATATCCAGCTCCAGGCCATAATGGACTGGTAAATGGGCTATATACCCGGCTGCTCATTGTAACTCCGTTGCGTGCATTCTCGCAGCTCTCAGCTCCTAATCCGCCGATCGATCTTCTACACGCGCGCGGGCGAAGCCAGATTCTCCGCTGAGACAAGGTCGGAGCGAGCCTCGCCGATATGATTATGATTTTACGCGCTCGCCTCCTGTGTATTATACAGCTGGCTGGCGCATAAGTAGACTCGCTCGCTGCGCTTGCTATAGATCCTTTATATGCACACGGAGCGCGCGTGCAGTTAGCGATATATCTGGGGCTGGGATCTCGCGTGTTTTTCAGAAATTCCTTAGAAGACACCTACAAGCCCTGGCGATATCTAACTCTGGCCGGGCCTTGGGCGCTGGAGAGAGAGAGCGTGTTAAGGGGGGAAAAAGTGCCGATTGCGCGGATGCTGGCTGGATATTTAACATCTTGGTTATTTTTTTTGGGAGGCTTTTTCAGAAAGTCAACCGTGTAGGAAATCTTGGGTTTGCCGTGCGAGATATATGTTTTAGGAGCGGGGTGTGGGTGTGGATATTGTTGGGGAACGGTTTTACGAATTAGGCCGAGTAACTGGTTATCGCTTGCTTCTGATTTTATAAGATAGTGCATCATTTTTAACTGTATTCCAGCGAGTGAAGCTTTTTCAAGTACACTTACGTCAGTGAATACTCGCACTATTAAAATTAAAATTTCACAATTGTAACAAACTATATCAACAATTTCCTCAAAAAGCACTAACGCAAAAAAATACTGAAAAGAAAGTACTACTAGCTGATACAGCAGTAGAACCAAGTCAATCCTAGAGCTTCGCCCACAGATCCTAGGAAGCTCCTTGCAGACGCATGCTCCCCTCATCCACGGCCGCACGCACACGACACACACTCTTGCGTGCGGATACTCGCAAGGATGTGGTCTCCACCACAGATAGAAGGGGGGGAGAAGGAGGAAAAGGCGATGGTAGCGGCGCCGAGTGCACGCGCGCATATACGTATAGCGAGGGAGAGAGGGAATCGGTTCGAGAGAGAGAGCTGCACGCGAGAGCGTGTATGTATTCGCGGCCGCGTTGTCGTTGTCGTCGTGCTGCTGCTGCTGGACTCTCTTGGTGAATGAACCCTGGGAAGGAGAGAGAGAGAGAAAGAGAGCGAGGTATAAGTGAATGGGCGAGCGAGTCTTGAATGGAAGAGTCGAGAAGAAGCGGGGATGTCTGTGTGTGTGTGCGCGTAAGCGAGTTCGAGGTCGAGCGCTGGCTGCTCGCCTTTTGCTTCTGTAGTGGAAAAAAGGCATGGTTTTTGGTTTATGGGGAGTTGGGTTGGGTGCTGGTTTAATTGAGTGATGGTTTCGTGGGTTAGTTTGGTGATGGATTTTGTTGTAGTTGTGGATTTGGGTGTTTGATAATTGACGATTAAATTTTGAAGTAGCTGGAATTTATTTTATTTACTTTTTCATACTGGAGCTACGCAAGATAAGTAATTTATGAAAATTCAGTCGAGCAATGAACGTGACATATCCTGTTCAGCTCTTCCATAATTAATTCACGTGTCTGAAAACTGTTACGGTGTCTTCAATTTTTACATTAGATGATTGATCGTTTAGCAAAATAATGTCGGACCAATCAAGCCTGCAATTATAACAGCTTAACCATTTCCTTCCCCACCTTCAATTAAAACTCACTTCGAAACTACCCGACACACTAACTCCAGTCTATATACTAAAAAAGCCATTATTAAAATGAACTTCAACTCGACGATCGCAATTTGCAAAAATTACTTATCCGTCATTACCCAGCCCACAGTCCCACCATCTTCCAAGCCACAATTCCCCCGGAATTACAGTCCTCAATTCTACACTGTATCCGCGAGCGCGCAGGCAAGAAAGGCCAGCGCGCAGCTCCTGAATGAAAATCCCCAGAGGAAGGAAGTGCATCGCGTCTCTGATCGCCACTTTCGTCTCCTAGCTCCACGCGCCAGCGATGCGCTTACTCTCCCACAACGAGGAGAAGTCGGACAGGAAGTCTAATAACGTCCCCGCGGATCTTCGCATGGGGGGTCCCTCTACGAACCTCCTACGTGCACGCAACGTCCCTAGCTTGTATATACGTGAGTGTGTGTATACTTCATTCATCGCTTGGTGATCGCGCTCGTCCGGCTCTCCTGCTGGGCCGATCCTTGGCCCCGGATGCTGCCCGCCGTTATTATGTATTATCGCTGAGGTTCGAGGGGACGGCTGAAAAAGCGTTGATAATTTAAATTACGTTGCGGAGGCTGCTGCTTAAACAAACACGCGCACGTGTGTTGGCTTTTGTCTTGCGCTTCGTTCCGGCTTTTTTTGCCGGCGGACGGATGGCGAGGTGAGTTTGTGCTGAGGTTTTCGTTTTCTTCTAGGGCTGCTGGGGTTTTTGGAAGCTGGTGCGAGATTTGGTTTTTGTAAAATCGTAGGCGCCTGATGCAAGAAACTTTTTTTCAGCGAGGTACTGTTGTTTTCGAAAGGTAGCTGGGGGAATAAAGAAAAATCGGTTAACAGACGGGAAGAAAAGTAAATTCGTGAGGTACCTGATAAAATAAGCAAAGACGACAAAGCTAACAACCTATATTTAAAAAAAAAGTATCGTCACATTAACAGATAAGGCATATCAACAAGTCAGCTCCTGACGCGCCGAGTAAATAAACGGCATCGGCCGGAATCTGCTTGTCCCCAAAGGGGCGCGGCTTTGGCATTAATCGGCCGCAGCGCTTCGTCCTCTACCCCAGCCGATAGGTGCGCGTTGCTTACACTTAACTCAAAGCTCTGCTCTCGATCGGCGGGATCTCGATAAAGGCGTATATCTCTAGCTCTCTCTCTCTCTGTGTGTGTCGCATACTCGCGGGAGAGGCTCTCTCTCTTTGAATTGTCTCTCTCTCTCTCTCTCTCTCTCTGGGAGCGTGCGGAGAGCTGCACGGTGGCCTTGGCGGTAGTAATAAGGCGGAGCGGAGGCTCTCTTTCTCTGCTGCCGAACAATGGGAGGGAGCAAAGTGCGTGCGGTAACGAGGGAGCGTGCGCGCGGCATCTCTGCGAAGGCCGAGGAGAGAGAGAGAGAGAGAGAGAGAGAGAGAGAGCGGCAGGATGGAAGAGAAACGCTCGCGCCATATATCAAGGCGTGCGCGAGAGAGAGCGATAACGAGCTCGAGAGAGGCCGCGGAGAAAGAGGAACTGCTGCTGCTGCTGCTGGTGTGTGTATGCCGCCGAGCGGCTCGTCTTCCTTCTTCTTCGGACTGGCCTCGCCCTGTTCTTGCGCTTGGGTGAGATACTTGGGGATAGTGTGTTGTGGGGGTGGGGGGTTGGCTGCTTTGAGCGGGGATGGTTCTACTGATTGGTTGGGATGGCTGCTTTGCGTGGGTTGTTTTGGTTTTTTCGGTGGGGTTGGATGGGTTGGTTGATGGGTTTTTTCGGTGGTGATTGGACTTTTGGATTGTTGAGTGTTGTGATGGGCAGTGTTACAGGTTTACTTTTTTTTGGAAGAAAAGTGTTTGGTTAGGAGTTTGAAGATTGTTCTATTATGGGTTTAAGTAGATCAATGCCAATTCTAGCAAGACTTTTGGTTTTTCATTTATAAACAATCTTGAATCCACCATAATTGTAAAAACTTAATTACAATTTAACAATAAATTTCAATTTATCAAAGGGTTTTAAACGTACGCAAAACTACATTTCGATAACCATATTAAAGCAGTTTGGGCGATACCAACCTCATCCACCGTCATCAGCAAGCAATCAAAAAATCGCACTCTCACACCACCCTCACAATCCACAAAACCGAAAAACCAATCTAACGGCGCGCAGCGGCAAAGTGAAAGCAAGCCAGTCTTAAAGCCCTTGTCAGAAAACAATCTCCTCTCCGCTCAGCGCTCTCCTCGGCAAGCGAGGCGCGAAAAAACGAGCTTGTAATTTCGGGCTATCGAGAGAGAGGCTCGCAGTAGGCGTTATATAACCCAGCTCGCTCGCTCGCAAGAAGGCAGCCAAGAAGGTAGCAGCCACAGCAGCAGCAGCAGAAAGAGAGAAAGACTGGGCTCGCGCTCTACCTTTGGCTCTTATAAGGCAATACGGCATAAATCAAAGGCCTAATATATGTATAGCAGCCGGCGCGGCCACTACCTCTCTCTCTCGAGAGAGAGAGAAGCCTTTTTATCGCAAGCCTCCACTCGCGCAAGTCTGCATAAGACAATGCGTACGCAGCGATTTACATATGCGCGCGCGCGGCGCTGGGGGCTACTCGTTCAGCTGCAGACCGAAGAGAGAGAGAGAGAGCAGCCTCCGCAAAACGGCTTAAGGGGGGTACGTACTCCCTGCCCTCTCTTTCGTCTGTATATATACGCGTACGTATATATAGTGCGGAGAGAGAGAGAGAGCGGACGCGCGAGCGAGCGGCAATTATCGTGCTTTGCCCGCGGCTTCTGCAGGTTCTTGGTGGGTCTCGCTCTCCTTTCCTTCGCCTCGCCTCTCTCTGACTCTCTCTCTCTCCTGTGTCCGCGAAGCTTTTTTCTTTTACCGCGCGCTCACGTATATATATACACCCCTTCTTCTCTCGCTTCTCCCCTTATATTCCAAACGCGCGCTCTTTGCCTTTTTCAAATCGGATCGCGAAAAAAATGCGTGAGCTTATGTGTGTCTGTGTGTGCGCGAGCGAGCGACTATAGATCTTGGGAGGGAGCGCGTTAAGCTGGCGGCTTTCTTGCCTTTGATCTTGCAGCGCGCGTCGACTCTTTTCATTTACATATTGTTCCTACTTTTCCGGATTCTTCTGATTTGTCGCTTATCGATGCGAAAATTCTGTATAATTGGCTCGGCTTCACCTGCGCCTCGGCCGCTTATTTCGCTGGGTATTCCAGCGATGGGACATAAGAATTATCCTGTGCGACTGCTAAATTGGCTATTCCTCTCTTCTTTGATGAGATAAGAGCTAAGGTAATTCGTTATTCGTTTGAGTGGGTACTGCTTATTTACCTTATTACTATTATTTATTTAATAGTGGAATAAATTAATAAATTAGTCTTCCTAAGAGTATAATATTTCAAATTATTACTTTTCATCACGGAATTGGTCAAGTCTTTCTATACTCATGCAAAGACCTAGCACGACAAAATAGACCCAGTACGTTCGCATAGACAATCCCAGCATCCACAAAAAAAAACAACTCTATCCTCCACCTCCCCATAATCCATTGAATCCCCACAGTTATAATCGATTGTCGAACCCCCGAGCACAGAAAAGCCAGCCTCTCCGTGTCTTTTGTAAAAACGTCGAAAAGCACAGACCATACTTGTATATACACTCTCCTTATATACGTATAAGAGAGCGAGACAGAGCAGCAGCTTGACGTAGAAGAATTTAGGAGCGACGGCGGCGAAGCGCGAGCGGCAAAAGGATATAGCCGGGAGCTGGGCGCGCGGGGAGCGCTCCTTTGAAGTCGAAAAACAATGGCATTGTCTCTTCAGTCTAGCGGCCTCGCCTCTCGCGATCCTCCAGTTTAGGGAAAAGAGAATCGCGAGAGAGGCGCGAGCGAGGCATAAAGGCGAATGCCGATAGCCTCGCCTGATGTATTTATGAGCCCTTTATTAAAGTCCGGGGGACGAGCTCTGGCCGTGCGCGAGCGCTTGATCCTTTTTAATGGAGCTGTTTCGCTCCGGGAAAGGACGCTGGGGATGGCTAGTATCGGGAGGCTTGACTACTGTGATACACTCGCTGGCTTCGAGATGTAAGAAGCGTATATGGGAAGCTGCGTGAGCGAGAGATTTTTTGATGTTGCGAATATTGTGATTTATGTAGGTGATAGCAATTTGGTTTTTTTTTAAAGCTGATGATAAAGAATGGATATTGTAATCAATTAAAAAATATCTTCATTTCTCTAAATGAATTAATTCAGCTGCTAGCAAACAATGATCTTTTTTGCGGAATACAAACAATAGACCCTCACCAAATTACAAAACCGTATCCATCCCTGCCAGAAGCATAAAAAACAAAGGTCCCTTCGACTTTTCCCTTTTAAACCCTCGCTATATTTTTCCCTCATCCTCCTCTTAGCCACAAACGATTCCCCGATCGCTTATATCGGCCTCGCGTCCCAAAAAAATTCGGACCGACTCTTTGAATTCTCGAGGGGAGAGCTAAGGGCACGCAGACGTCGCTCTTGTCACGTCTGCGACGACGCCCTTCCAATTTACATTTTTCCCCGTCGGCGTGCCATTATGCGAGCGACCTGACGGCGGCCCGCCGCCGATTGCTGATCCCTCGAAAAGATCGATTCAGCGAAACATACATTCTGCGGGCCTTGCCGCGGCTAAAAAAGTCGAAAGAGACCATTAAGCTATACCGCGTCGTTTCTCGTTTCTCTCTGATTCTTCGTCAGTTGAGGAGGAGGGGGTGGCGGTGGCTCTCTGAGCGATGTCGATGCTTTGTCTCTCGCGTCGCGCGCGTCACTTCTAATGCAACTCGGACGTATGTGGAATCCCGAGGTCAGCTTGGCTCGGGTACGCCCGCGCTGGTTTTCGATCTGGGTTTGGTGCTGGGTGAGATGGGGAGTCAAAGAGCCGCCGCTGAGGGGTTTTCGGAGACACGGGATTCTCTTGTTTGAGCGTTTTTTGCGATCGGGTGCACGCTGTTGTGCTCTTCTTCTTAGTCTTATTCTTCGGTTGGTACTTTTTTTTGTTATTAACTATATTATTTTTTCAAACCATACAAATTTTATTTTTTTTTAATAAATTGTGGAAAAAATAGATCAAGTGGTAATCTGGACTCTCTGTGGTAGGAAAACTGCAGGTGGAAAAATATGCTGCCAATTCATTATCTCTTAACTTTCTCAAGTCATTAATAAATGATTTTTTTAATATGAAGAAGAATAAAAATTCAATGTATTAAAAAATTCGTAACATCAAAGTTAGTCAAACACAAATTATTCAATATTTAAATCAATAGCCATGTAAAACGATAAACATTTATTTTATTTAAAAGTTAAACCTTACATTATGATGTAACAATAGTAGATTGGGCTCATCAATACAATCTTCGAAATACTATAAAATATAAAAAAAATTATTCTACAAAAAATAAAAAAAAAAAACAATTCTGAAAGAAAAAAATTGATAGGTATATAAAAACGGATTGTATAATCAAAAAAATTAGTTCTAGGTTTAAATCGATAAAGTAGAATCAGAAATACCTGCGTATACACAGATACACGCGTGCGCGTACATTCTCGTAAACATTTTCTAAAAATAGTGTATTTCAACTATAAATACTTCAAATCATGTTTATATAATATTTTTTTTCGTTATCACTAAGTTTCTTTAACTAATAAGCTACGCAGAGAAAAATTATATTTCTTTTTCATTTTGATGTCGGATGTGGGCGTCAACGCTGGTTTCTCACTCGTTTCCTGTCCAGGTAGCAACCTGCAGTTTTCAAGCGATCTTTCTTTAAATGATCTTCGAGGCATCCAATATATCAAATGCAATGCGTAATTTTGCAGACAGATGTTGCTTGAGTGTAAGCAAGCATGAGGCCTTATCGTGAGCTCAGATGTAATTGCAGATTACACATTAAATTAAAAAAACCACGGCGATAACATCGGATACTCACACATTTTCTATATATTATCCTTTTCAATCACCAGCTTTTCCCAACCCAACATCTAAAATCCAAAACCATCAAGCCCGCATTCCACACTCAACAACCCGCAGCCCTACAAATATAAATACGTCGACTCGGCGTCCCGGAAAATTGGCCATTCGTCGAAAAGCTACCTCCACAAGATAGAATCATCCTCTCCTCTCATCCACACTTCTGCAGCCTCAAACTGCCCCCCACCCCAAGCTCCGGTCATCCAACTAAAAACGCGCGATTAATCGCGCGCCGCCGCTTGAATTACAGCCGCGGCAGCCGGCTCTCTCACTGCCCTCCCCGAATGAGAAATGCCGCGTTGCTGCATCTCCGCTCGCGCTTGCGTTTCGGGCCCCGTGTAAATTGCCGGTACAGCTCATAAGTATGCGAATTTAATGACGGCGCGGACGCCACGGTAGCACAAAGCGTTTATCGGCGACGCGCCGAGAGGCCCCCGAGAGCTTATATTGATTGTCGTAATTAAAGAGCCGCGCGTCGTTTATTACGTCGAGCTGCTTTAATTAGACGTCATCAATTCACGGCCGCCCTCCTCTCTCTCTTTCTCTCTTTTCTGGCTGTATTCGCAAGCAGCGAGGCAAGCCGAGGATGGCTACTAGCGCAAGCAACTCGAGTATTTTCGAGCTAGGCTCATCAAGAGATGCGTATCGTGGCTGCTTGCTACGCGGGATTTTGTTTGTTTTGCGGGGAGAGAGCGATTTTAGAGGCGGTTTGGTTTTTTTTTGTTTGGCTTGGGGGAAGTTGTTTGCTGGATTGGTTTTTCCTCGTTGGGTGTGAGTGTTGGGGCGAGTGAACTTTGGAGATTGCTTAGTTGGATTTTTTGGTTTGTTGGTTCTGTTGATTATAATTGACGTTAGTCGGAAATGGATATAGGAGGAAAAAGCGAGCTTGTTTTTTAAAATATCGAAATGTCAAGGCTTTTTCGGTGATCGGAAAAATCAACATTGAAAGAAACATATATTAGCATCTTAAAATTGTCGGTTTTGTAATTTCAAAACTCTCTATTTTGGCCTTTAACCCAATTGAAAATTCACCACTTTGACCTCGTTCATATTTGAATCTATTTGCAATTGCACACACATAAAATTTACTTCAAATGCAACGGCTGATTCAATTCATACTCGAACTACTTAGAGCACAAGTTTCTTATTCATTTGAAAACAAAACACAATCGTGAGAGTAATATGAAATTTCTTTGGTCTTTATTCTTTCTGCCTTTTGTATAAATAATTTTACATTAAAGTTTAATTTATATAGAAATACATTTACTTACTTTCTAGTTGAATTAATTATTTGAATTCCTCATTATTGTTATATTAAAATACAAAATAAATTTCTAAAAGTGTATTTTTTCTTTTAACTCTTTTAATTATTTTACTTAATACGGTTACTTGGTTAAGATAAACGCAATCTTTATTTAATTTAAGTGAAATTTGTATAGATTATTTTCCATTTTTTTTGAAAAGAAAGAAAAATGTACTTTCTTCTTAACGAAGCTTAAATCAATATACATTTTCCATTTGAAAGAAGTTTCGTTTAAATAAACATCCTAATCAAACGAGCAACACTAAATCTAAAAACCACCTGCCAGATAACCACGAATGCTCACCTCTGGCAAAGCAAGTTCCACTCTATGAAGTAAAGAACGACCGTAACCAAAAAAAGGGAACAAAAACAGACGTGCTTGTAGTCACGTATATAAAGCCGCACGCTGGCTGGTCGCTCGGAGGGATCGCGAGCTGGAGTCAGAGGTCGCGGCTCTCAAGCGCGTAGCCCTGATCTTCGACCCACTCCTTCCTCCGGGGCTCTTGGCGAGCCAGCTGCGCGGCTAGTACACTCGGCGAACGAGTGTATTCGATGTTTACGCGCTAAGGTAGGTTTTGAAATGTTTTTGATTGTAATTATACGGGTTGATTCGGTGTGTGTCTATTTTTGATAAAGTTTTCTTTTTATGATATTCTTGTAGTATTTAATGTTGCAAATAGTAATGATATTTGAAGATTTAATATTATTTTGGTTTTATTAATTTTATCATTGTTTTTATTACTTTTATTTGAATTTTTAAGTCTCAATTAGGTTTTATATCTGAAAGTTTCTCGTTATATGCAATAAATATGTTTCTATTTACAAACTATAAATACTTTCAGAATTACTACTTCCTGTGAAAGTTTTCTATTTTTTAAAATTTTAAATGTCAAATTTGTGTAAAAAATGAGCTTTAAAAATATTGTTTGTAGAAAAAAAATTGTTATTTACAATTTAAGTAAACCAAATGTTTTTGAATAATCGATTTTCTATTGGCATAAAGTTTGAATTCATGCAATTAAAAATTTGAACATTACGAGTGATAACTTAATTGTAAGAATATACCTTATTTTTAATAAATTTTAATTTGTGAATTAATTTTTTAATTTCCATTTAGATCGTTATTTGAAAATAAATATCTGGTTTAAATCGAGCTTCTCAATTCAGCTACTACGCGGCGAAGAGACCCAGATAGTATTCCCGTTTAAGAAAATTACACCGATAGAGTATAAAATCGATCTTACCTATAGTTTTTGTCAGTTTTACTTATTGGTATAATAGCCGTATAAGATGCGACTATAATACTAATGAGTAAGACTCATCCAAAACGGATAAAATTAATTTTATACTTCATAGGTACATCAAAAAATCTTTTGAACAACTCAAAAGTTAGCCAATTATACAGAAAATTTCAATGACAAATGGAGACAGTATGCTTGAAACTTTTGTTACCAAGTTTTATTGTATTTTATTTATCTTCTAATAGTAATAAGCTAATCTTAATTATACTTATGAAATGGATACTTAATATACAAAATTTCATGACCATCGAAAAATCACTATGGTCATTTCTAGTAAAGAAAATCTGCTAAAGAGTTGGAATTTTCGTTTTACAAATTATTCGATTATTATCTTTCTGTAGACTTTATTTTCATTAAAGATGTGTGACATTATATAAATAAAATTTTCAGTTGTATTATTTTTTACTATTTAGCTGAAATAAAAAAATCCAAACTCCCTTGCCTTATTTAAAAAATTTTGACACTAAAGTTAGTTACCTTTTTAAAATTTTATGATAAAAATAAAAACTTTTAAATCAAAACTTTTTAAAAAGAAAGGCACTTTGGGAAAAATGAAACAATGTTAATTTTGTTTTAAAAATATTTATGATTTTATTATAAAATTTAGAAAAAGTAACTTCGATAATCATTTTACTTAAAAAATAATTTGAATGGGAAAAAATTGAATTTAATCTTATAATCTGAGTTTCATTATAAAAATTGCAGCTAAAAAGATTAAAGTTGCTTCAATGAACGTCTGCTTACCTTTAATGAAATTAAGAAAATTAAGCTCGGAGGAAATTAACAAACTATTTTTTTTCTAGTGATGACTTCTAGAATAAATTTGCAGTGATATTTTTAAAATCTCTAGGTAATAAAGATTTTTTTCTCCCCGTTAAATTTTTCAAATCATTTGATTTATTACAAAATATGACATTATGTATCTTTTTTTTAAGCTACATTTATTCATTTATTATATGTATTTTTGCTACAAAATACTCTAAAAATGTATTTCTCAAACCCTTCTCATTCCCATAACCCCATTCTATACATAACAACCCAAAAAAAAGAAGCTAAACGTCGAAAATCACTCCCCAATTCCAAACTATTTACCCGCACTTCCTAATAAAATAAAGTGTTTATTGAATCCAATACCCCAAAGCCCTCCACCTCTTCCCTCTCAATCCCCTCTCATCAAAACTGCGGTTCAATCCTCCAGTCACGTACGCAGGCGTGAGGATCGGCCACGCGCTCGCTCGGCTAATTACGGGCAATCAAGCTCTCTGCTCTCCCGGCCTTATGCAAATCGCATCGCAAGCATAAAAAAGCACCTTCCAACCGGCGCGCGCGCAGAGAAAGCGATATCTCGTTGCGGGCAGAGCAAGAGAGAGAGGAGCGATAGACCGGTTTTATCGGCCTCCCCCGATAAAAATTGTCATTAACCCCAGAGACGTCGAAGCGCGCGCAGTAGTAGTAGGAGGAGGATTATATAGCGCGGAGCGAGCGAGCTCGTTGCGGCAAACCGCGAACGAACGCGCCTGGTTTGATGCAAAGAAGCTTTGAGGGAAGGCTTTTTTTTCGGCAGGAAATTGTGAGAGGGAGCTGGGGGTTTTGATGGATTGGCTTGTGGGTTAAGCCAATTGGCGCTGGTGTTTTTCGATTGTTGGAATTTCAATTTGAGCGTTCGGCGATACTTTAGGGATTGTTATTTTTCTTCTTGAAATTTTCTAGCGGTTCGATTCGATTCGGCAGAATGGTTATGGGGAAAAACGAATGTAAGGCGATAAATCAGCGATTGTAAAAATGGAGCTGTACGAAATTGAAAAAAGGAAAAGCAATTTGTTGATCGAGGCTCGGATTAATTCAGGTTTAAGAGCATATATTTGTATGCATCCGGCTTACCGTGCGCGACTAGTTCTACTTGCTCGGAACATGCTCGTGTGAAAATTGTTATTCCGTGTAGCCGAATGATCTATTACCGGCCGGGTGTTACTTGACAATAATCTACTTCTCATATCGCAACCGGAACGGCATTTTTTATTGATTTTACAAGTTAAATGCTCTATACTTATGCATATACATATATATCCAAGCACCGCAATTTTCACCTCTTGTTTGACAAAGAAACCATCCATTAGCATTTTAACAATATATTTAACAAACCCGTGAAAAACCAATCTCATCATTTTCCCGCAAAACTCTTCAAAGCTCCGTCCAATCACCAATCCCCACTTACAATCTCCTCAGCGATCTCCTCTCCAATATGATCAGAAGCATACATACATACACACTCACGCACGGCTTGACTTTCGCGTCGTCTTTGTCGAAGGTAGGCGATCCTCGCGGTCGCCTCCTTCTTAACCTCCACCACCTTGCTCTCTTGCAAAGAGTACCGCCCACAATCTCTCTCTCTCTCTTTTGCTCATGCTCCCACCTCTGGCTTGCATATCTTTGTCTCGCGTGTATATACAGACGACGCAAAGAGCTAGAGGACCACGCGCTGCGGCGGCGATCTGTCCTTTCTCCTTTCTCCCTCGACGAGCTCGCAACTCCCACGCTAAGGAGAGCTCTCTGAGAGCTTGTCGCCGGAGAGGAGTTGGCAGTGTGTATACATGGCTTGGTCTAGGTTGGGAGAGAGATGGAGAGCTCGTAAATATGATGTCTCCGTTAGCGAGCTTGTTGAGATGGGGATTGTGAATGGGAGATTTTGGAGGGGTGGAAATGGGTTGGTTTTGAGCTGATTGTGATGGAGTACGAATTTTATTATAAAAATATAGTCTTACACAGTTCTTAAAAAAGATTTAATTAACTGTTAGGTTTCTTGTATATTTATCCGATTATGAGGATATTATTCATTGATGGTCCAATCAGATACGCTAATGCACGACATTTTCAAAAATCCCTACGAAATATCCATTTATTAATCAAAGACAAATATTAAATATTGATTCAATTTTCAAATTTACACGAAGCCCACCATTGACACTCTTACAGCCCTTAATTAAACGCCGCTCGCTACCGGAATTGCAATTTAAAATCGTCCATTCCCAGCGCACTGTCAGTAGGCAATTAAAGAACTTTATTTCTCCCCCTTAAAGCGATTAATCACAAAGCCACGAGCGCGCGCGCTCGAATTAATCTCTTACCGTCCTCTTTGCAGGAGCTCCAAAAAACGGCGCAGCCTCCTCGCAGGACGCCGACTACCTCGACGTCCAGCATCATCTCGGTGAGTATATCTACCTACACGCAGAGAGAGAGAGAGAGAGGGGAGAAGGTCTCCTTTTGAAATGGCTCTCGCACGCAGAAGCACTTTATTATTTTCCGCGATATAAATTATACCGGCTAATTCGCATTCAGTTATCGCGTTTCGCCTCTCCCCGATCCAGCCCAATTAATCAAATCCGCATATATACAGCGCTTGCACGCGAGGATATCGCATAACAAACACTTACGCGCATCCCCCTACCGATTCGCATATCCAAAATCGATTTCGCGTTTATTAAGCCAGCTCGTTAAAAATTGCCGAGCGCAGCGATTCTAGGCCGCTCGGGAAATGTCAAGGCGAGATAGTAGCCGCAGGAATTTTCATGCTCGCCGAAGAGATGTTTATGGAATTATTAAGCGAGGCTGGAGCGAGAAGAATGACGGCACGCGCGGCTGACCTGCTTCTGAAAAGGATGTGCCCCGCGCGTGTCGCGCTCGGAACGATGCCGGCAGATAACGTCATTAGAGCGTGTAGCTCGAGGCTTGAGAGCAAGTAGCGCCGGATCTGGTTCAGGTATCGCTGGGATCGACGCGCGGCTGGACGGGAGTTATGTGGCTTTTGTCATTTTGCTTTTTGTTTTTTGGCTTTTTGATGGGCTGGGATAGTAATGCATTCACGGGGGTATCGGGAGCGATCTTGTTTAAGAGGGATTGATGGGTTATCGGGAGCTATTCTTATAGAGGTGATTTCTTTTTGTATGGTTTTTGTTTGCTGGTTTGTTGCGTCTGTAGTTAAATTTTACCGATATTGCTTTACGTTAAGGACTGTAAGCTCGTTATTACGAAGCTCTTGGAGGCCAAGAAAACTTTTTTCCATAAAATAAAAAAATAGCAGGCTTACGAATCACAGTGGACAATTTACGAGAAAAAAGCATATTGCAGGTGAGAGAGAGAGAGAGGAGACTGCAAGGAAAAAAAGGCAGCGCATAGTTCGATCGATCCTCGGTGCGCGTCCGATCCGAGAGCTCGGTCACGGCCGACTAAATAAATAAAATAGAGCCTGCTCCCCGGAGGACTGAGCTTATCCATAAAACTCGAGTCTCTCCGGCATCTCGTTAGAAGCCTCATAGCTATCCAGCCGCTCACTCTCATAGCTCTCGCTCTGTCTTACTCTTTCTCTCTGTCCAAGAGACAGGATGCGAACATCGATCCGGGGCAGGCGTGCGTAATGCGTTAGTTCCTGCGCTCGCGCCTCGAGGTTCATTCATCGCTTTTTGCCTCGGTCCAGCTATAAGAGAGCGAGAGGCTACCTGCTCATGGCCTCGCGTTCGTCGCTGGATTAGCGGATGAATTTGAAGCGCCGAGGCCTGGTTAACGCGCTTTTTTTGCCCCGGACATCGCTCCGTCATGGGATCTCTGGGTAAGAGGCGCGCAAGCTGGCTTGTATATAGGAGCTGAAAGCTACTGCGCGCTCGGCCACTTGCGGCTCGTTTCCGCTTTCCGCGCTCGTGACCGGATATTTCTTAGTGGCGGTGCAACCTGTTGCTGGTGCTGTGCTGCCGGCTGTCCTTGCGAGCTGGATGCTGGCTTTTCCACGACGAATTTTATTATATGGTTGGGAGGCGAGCGGTGAGGTTCGAGAGAGAGGTGAGCTTTAGCCGTGAAATGGAGATGGTTTTCGGATGGTTTTTTCGCGTTTTTGCATTTATTTTATGATTTTTTGATGATCGAGTGGCACAATTATTAGTGAAAATTAAAGAATACACATACAGATTAAGACCTGTATTAATTTAAAAAAAAAATTTTTTTCATGATCTCATTTTTGTATATGATTGAACATGTTTTATGGACCCTGGGTTGAAAAAATTTTTTCAATATGTTAATATTAATTTTTTTTTTAAATAATAATATGAGTACTTTTCAAAATTGATAATAGCGACAACTCCTTCAATTCTAATTAGTTCAACAATCTTTGGTAAACTAACTTTAGGTGTTCGATTCTCGTTAGACTATATAGGTGAACTTAAGACCAAAAAATCTTATTGAACAGGAGTTTAACTTAATGTTTTTGTGCTTATTAATAAGTATAGAAACAGGCCGTGAACGTTTCCAACATTTAAAGGGTAGTTTTTTATAGATTATTAGAAAACCATTAACTCCGATTCTGATTTAAATCCTTCTGATTTAATCTTGGTCCTTAAATTACTTATTTTTTGCCGTTCGATCAAATCAGTTTAAACTTTGTTAGGCATTTGAATCTTTCAATAAATAGTACATCTATTTTGAAAGATTAATTCGCAGTTCAAGCGAAGCGAAGATGGATATTCGTAAGAGTCAAGAATAACTTTTCGGACGTATATTGAACAATATTTTATCGTGCCTCAGTGTCAATAGCATAAAACAGTACATAAAAAATTCCACATCACAAAAACAATTCCAATTACCACCTATTTCCACAAAACCCTATTACAAACCACAAATTCTATCAAACCTACATCCACACCACTCCATTCACCAACACAATCGCATTGTTACAAGCCCCTAACAAAGCTGCCCGAGCTACACGAAAATCGCAGACACGGCTGCTCTCCCCGATAGCGCGATTCTGCATAAGCTGCCGGAGTTGCACTCAGAGCGCAACGAACCCGACTGATTACGATAAGCCAGCGCGCGCACTCGGCAAGATAAGCGCGTGCTCACCTTCGCGACTCTACACTCGTCCCCAGCTCGACCCCTTACTCGTTTTTCCTTTTTCACCGTGCGACTGTATTACCGAACGAAAATCGTTCCTTATTTTTATCGAAGCTTGATGAGTCCTCGCAGGTGGTATGCTAATTGCCCGAGCTTAATGATTCGCATCTATCAGTGCGCACTGGAAACTAGTCCGTTTCTTACCTATCGGCCTGGTGTAATCAGCCCTAGGCTCACAATTTGTTAGAAATATATAGGCATCGGAAGCGTATCTGATAAAGTAGACTCTCTCGAGCCTACGCGTAGAGATACAGCCTCGGATCCTTGCGTACACCTGTTTGCCGAAGAAAAGCAAAAGCAAAAGCAAGCCCGGCTTAAGCACCAATGGCAGACGAAAGGCAGCTAAGCGCCGCGCCTCCCACAAAGGGAAAAGCAAAAGCCTCGCTCTCTCGCAGACAGAGAGAAGTAGCCTTTTTCCTTCAGCGTCGCGCGCACGCACCGCTCAAATATAAAGTCAAGCTCGCCGCTTGCGCGCACATACACGCACATGTTTTTTCCTCGCTTTGTGTACTTGAGAAAAACAGGCTCGGGAGAGACCCCGCCTTTTGCGCGACGGATGCAGACTCACACACACACACACATGCAAAAATCGCCGCGCCACTGGTTGCACGCGAGAGCAAGAGAGGAGAGATATCGCCGCGGGCCTAGCAGAAAGAGAGAAAGACAGCTCCTCCTTCAGCCCCTCGCGTGCTCTCGCCGCATCTACAAATATTCATCTCCGTCCCGTCCCGTCGCATTGAAATCTCGGCCTCGTCTCTATATATACGTATATACAAGCGCGCGGTGTTGCGCGCACAGCGCCAGAAGAAAGTATATCGGAGAGCGAGATTGAGAGAGCGAAGAAGAAGAAGAAGAAGAAGAAGAAGAAGAAGAAGGTAGAAGGTGGGAGAGAGCTCGTCCCGGGATAAACATCCAAACCCCGCCCGGAACCAGTCTCCTTCTTGCTCCCCGCTCTCGGCCGTCTATGTATACGTATCACACACTCACGTTTGTGTGCGCACTGTGTCTATATACGCGAGCGTTTCATCGCGCAGTTGTCACGATCTTGTTCTCGCTCTCCTTTCGTGACCTCCGCGCACGATGCCCGCGTGCGCGACACCTGCCTATTCATCCTCCCTCCCCCCTCTCGTTTTTTCTCTCGCTTGGCACCGGAATATATCCTTGCTGCAGTTCGCGAGGTGGGGAGAAGGAATTAAAATTCTTGCCGTATCTTACCTTCGAAATCGGACGTTGATTTACTTACTTTCGGCCTATGGTCAAGTTAATCGAGTTTTCGTGTTTCGCCTTCGCGCCCGCGCCTCGATGCAGCGACACTCTCGCTCTCTCTCGGCTGTGGATATACGCTCTTCGCCCTCGCGAGACTATATAGCTACTCGCCCATCGAGTCCATGCATATGCGCAGAGTCGCGCGGGGATGGGAGCATGCCTGCCTCCCCCCTCGCCTCAAATTAAAAAGGGATTATTTGCATTCGACGTGTAAGCGAGGGCCGAGGCCGAGGGCAGAGTCACTTAAATGATGGCTTATCTGATGATGTGTAGCAGAGAGCCGGGCTGTATGCATAATGCAGAGCTGCTGCTGCTGGTTTAGAGAAAGAGTGGGGAGGTGATGTTTTGGTGTGATTTGGCGTGTGGTGTGGGGGAGAGTCTAGTTTCGGGAAATGGATTTTGGTTAGATTTTGGGGTAGGATTCTGGGGGAAAAGAAAACTAGCTGTATTGCAAGATGAGCCCCTGTTTCCAAAATGCAAAAAAGTTGAAGTTTGTAATTATTTTTCCTTTTTCAACTTTATTTTATAAATTTGTTATTTAATCGAACGAATCAAAACTCATTTGATAGTCATTGCATCTGAAGTTTGTAATGCAACAAGTCTATAATCTTTAATTATTATGTTTTTAAAAATAAATCGAGTCACAACTGCAATATTGAATGGGTTATCCAGTGAAGCTAGCCGTACCTGTTTTGGCTGTAACTACTTGATATTTATGTTAGAATATTATAATGCCAAAAATTAATTTAACATGTAATAAAGAACATTGAAAAAGGAAGTAATTTTTAAATTTAAAATTGAAGCTATATTTTAAAAATGCGGTGGCTTTTTTTAAGATATTATAATTTAGGAAAAACTATTTAACTTATCATTGTTACAATGGATGAAAATATATTGTTTGGTAGTAAGAAAGATAGAAATAAGAAAGAATTATTTGATTTCAGCTGCAATAACTGAATAAAATAGCAAGTCAAAGAGTTAGTTAAATAATTCTTTGTATCTTGCAAACTTAGTCTGTAAATTTCAAATAGTGCAAAATGCTCCACTAAGGACTAAATATTGAAATTTTCACTAACAAATAGTAAAAAATTCACTACTTTATCATTAATATTCACTAATTTATCATGAATATTCACT
>UELX01003251.1:0-24757 GCA_900480035.1 Eupelmus urozonus | reverse complement strand
TCAAAAATTGAAATCACTTGTGATCCATTTTTATATGTAAGAGACACATTTGCTTTTTGAAATTCATGTTTAATATCGTCATCATAATAAGTGTCATCCTTAATAAAAAATCCAAAAATAGTTGTAAAATCAACATCTTTTAATCGAAGTCTAGAAGAAAATAAACATAAAAACTTAAACAATATATATATGTATTTTTTGAATTGAAACTTACTCATAATCTGAAGTTATGAGAGAATTAGAGACATTTAAGATGCAAATTTTTCCTACTATTAGTACATTTTCCATTTTGAATTTGCATGAAATTGCAAGTGTCCTTGCCTCTCCTCCGAAATCAGGCAATAAATCAACTTCTGGTTCTTCTTCAAACACAGAATTTGATAACTCTCTTTAAAAGAATATCAAGTTTTCAACTCGCATTCAGATGTTAACAAAAATGAATTGCGAATACTTACATATAGTCATCACCTACTCTAAAGCATATATTGTTCTTAATATATGGTTCTTCAGACCAGGGTCCACTTATTCTAAGATAGACTTGCTCGAACACATCAGGTTCCCAAAACTAAAAATTATAACAACAATAAAAGATTATATTAAATTTTTGTTATATATCTACTTTGAAAAAAATAATTATAAAAAAATTGATTAAATAAAGTAAAAGAGCTGAATAAATCCTTAATTAAGTGCTAATGTAACTCTGAAACTTTAAACAATAAAAAAAAATCAATCAGAAATCACTTACATATTGAATCGAGGATCCAAAATTTAGTGGCCCTTCTAAATTACTTGCCAATTCATCATGATCTTTTACTAAAAAGAAGTAAGTAAAATTTGTATAATTATAGTTAATGCTGTTTCATTAAATATTTACCATTGATAAAATCCATAGTAAAAAGTAAAAAGGTAACTTGATATCAGAGCATTAGCAATTGATTCGAAATTTAAAATTAACCAGAAGAGTATTTTTTTAATCACGCTAAAAAATCCAATTCTAACTTGGACGTCATATAAATAGACGTCTCCGGAACTATTTATCCTGTTTCTAATTAAGATGCGTTGTATATTCACATAAGTAAATAGATAGAACGACCGACTTTTTGTACACCCGTATGCTTTTCATCAGCTGCCGAGTTGACTCAGCTGACGCTCGGCCACGCGCACGGTGCACACATATATATGCTGATTGAAGTGCGTTCGTAAAATACAGCGTTTGTGGCCCTGCAGAATGCAAAAGAAGCAGAAATGCTGTAATTTCATTTTTTATATTTAGTAATATAGTATTTGAAAACAATTGTGAATGAGCTCGTTTTATGACAAAATGTGTAATTGATTGTGTTTATACTTGATAATTTGATAAATACTGTTGTTACATACAGGTACTTTATAAAACATTAAGATACATATTTTAGTTTAGGTTATATTTCTTAATTAAGTAATCTCTTTTAATCTTATTGTATTATACTAGGTAAGAATTACATATTTGTAAATTAATAAATGATTTTGTTTTAGATTTTTTACAATGTCAAATCTAACAAACTTTGTAACTAATGCACTGAAATCATGGGTCCCACAAGTAACAACAGTTCGCTTTCGTTATTTTGCTGATAAGAAGAGATGTGTAAGAGCCTATGGCTATAAAAATCCAATTAATCAAAAAGGGCTTCTGGCCCGTACAGCAGGTGCAGGTCCAGTGATACAAATGCCTATTTACAGACCAACAGATTCATGGTCTACGAAAAAGGCTTTATTTGGTCAAAATGATTACATTGACATTCTTGGAAACGGAGATCTATCACTTAAAAAAGTAATGTACAACGTTCCTAGTTGGTTAAGAGGTATTCAAGGCAATGAATTACAAATGTTAATAAGAAAGAAAAAAATGTGGAGGCATGGTATATTTCCAATTGCCAGACCAACAAGGTGGAAACAATTAGACTCAAGGATTCATTATCTTTGGAAATTTATGAATAGAAAAACTAAGACACATATGTCAGAAACATAATATAATAAAAATGTAAAATATTAGAAGTTAAAGTTTAAATACATTAAAATCTTTATAACAAAATTACACGTTTGTTTTTTTTTTTTCCAATGTTTTAATACTAAAGATGTGGATCAATATGACATATTCTTTATTGAACAGAGAAGAAAAACAAACATAATTCTGAGGTTATATTTTTAATATTATAAAAATATTATGATATATTATAAAAACTCTGTATGTTAAAAATAGCAGTTATATGTCAGTTTTGTAACACTGCCAAACAACTATACTTACATATAGATTAAAAGTTTTAATCAAAGTGATTATTTATATTGTATGTAAGTATGTATACATATAGGGTACACATGTATATGTGCATATTTATACTATCTAAACTACGTAATATTTCAAATAATATATTGCATTTAATTCTTAGGGAATAATATGATTTATTACTCTACATGCATGAAAAATGATAGTTCATTATTTTATAACACTTAAAAATTGGCAGTTATTGCATAATAGCTATAAAACAAGGAATTGGGATTTTGAATGTTAAAAAAACAACAATTCATAAAATAGTGAATTTATTATTATTATAAATCATGCACTAATCAACCATTATAAGATATCTGTCAATTGCAAAAATCGCAGCAAATACTTGCCTCTGCCACAAAAAATACTTCATTTTTAAATCATTATCATCAAAATCATTATCATTATAATAAAAAATAGTAAATAGTCATTTGTGCTTATGCACATGTGAGTTTAAAATAAACATAATGTAAATAATCATGTCGCGCGCATATGTTTACACGATAATCTGCAAATAAGTACAACTGGAAAAAGACATAAAAAAGTCTATGTTTGACTCTAATTTCATTCGTTTCTACATATGTAAATGTATTATACAAAGGGATTGCGAGTATTGTCCATTGTCATTAAAAACCAACGGGCTTATTTTTACAAATTTTAACGATTAGATAATTAGTTAGAGCCTATCTTAATCTTAGATAATTTACAAATCAAAATAAAATTTTTTAATCATCACACATGAAAACCACTGACGAGAAAACCTTTCATATTCTTAGAAATTCTCATTGGCTCTGTGCCAGAAGTCTTGTTAAGATCATCGTTACAGCAGAGGGCTGTGAAAAATTTGTAAGTCTGCAATGCTGTAGCAAGATCTGCATAAAATATTTTGTATGTATTTTTTTATATGTAATACTGTTAAGTCTTTTAAAAGAAAATCTCGTCTTGGATTACAAGCTACCGATCGACCATTTCAAAAATAGCAACGCGATAGAAGAAAGTAAAAGTTGAATGTTTTAACATTCACATTCTATGTACATAAAATATTGGCAGTCGCATGCGTTGCTTTGCGCAATAAATTCATTCATTGGACATCTTACAATTTCACAATCACCTATATGATAAAACGGTAAAGCTACAGCAGATTTACAGGTGGTTTTGTAAAAAAGAGAGGAGAGTCGTCTCGTAATGTTTGCTAGCATCTAAACTTCGAAGACTGTGCCTTTCGTTGGGATAAACTTGCAACTGATATGGCTTGCCAGTCTTTACAAGAGCATTTATCAGTTGACTGGTGTGAAAGAAATGTACGTTCTCGTCTATTAGCCCATGAATAATGAGCAGTCGATTTTCTTCATCAGGAAATTTGTTTACGTAGGTTAAAACAGAACCATTAACATAACCATGAATATTATTCTGAGGTAGATCCATATATCGCTCTGTATAACCTGTGTCATAAAAGTACCAAGAAGTTACTGGAGCACCAGCGATGGCCAACTGTAATTAAATACAATTTTTTTATTACTTTTATACTAATCTAAAATCATAATATAACTAACTAAATATATAGTTTTTTTAATTTAAGCTATATAATTTTTAAGACAAAAAACTAAGTTATTTATACAAAATAAAGAAATTGCATTCATTGCTTAAAATTCAAAATAAAATTTTGACAGATTTGACAATTTTGAGGGTCACAGCAATCGTTAAAAATAAACATTAATAATTTTCAATTTAAACAACGTTTTTCTAGATTTATATTCTGATATCTTTAAATTTAATCAGAAATATTTTTAAATTATATAGTAACTGCATTTGTTTCCAATAACACTGTGACATACAGTGAATTTAAAGCAGTTAGATAATAAATTTCGAAATGTCGAAACAAAGTTTAAACTAAAGATTTTGTTGCTTATTTTTAACATTTACTATGGACTTTGAGATAGCTAAATCTGATCTTTGTTTACATTTAGCAGGTGAAGTACTTCACACTTTGTTTAGCACTTAGCAAGATTCTCTTTCTTCAATTGAATAGATTTTTTTTAGATTTTCAAAATTAATTTTTACGCAATTTACACTTATTTCATAGTATGTGAACATTCAAATAATAATAAGATAATAACCTTGAACACATCAGAATATTGTATCAATCCCATGAGACTTAAGTAGCCACCATAGGACCAGCCATGAATAGCTACACGATTTAAATCTATATAACCAGTTGTTTCTGCTAGCCATTTAAGCACTTCGACTTGGTCATTTAATTCAACAGTACCCATTTTTCGTTGTAAATGACTTTCAAAAAACAGTCCTCTATGATGAGAACCTCGTGAGTCAATTGAAACCACGCAGTAGCCTTGCGCTGCCAGCATATGCATTCTTAAATGTCTCATTCCCTGAATAATATAGAAGTAAAACAATTTTATAAGAACAAAATTTAAGTTAAAAAGTCTGTTTTAATAAATATAATCGTACTTCTAGTACTTATCAACTATTAAAATATATAAAATCGTAGGTACCTTAAAAGTATTAGACACTAACTGTACTTCTGGGCCACCATAAACATTTAAAATAGTAGGATATTTTGTTCCAGGTTTAAAATTATGCGGCTTGAAAATCATTGAGTATATTGTATCTCCAGATAAAATTTTGTGCGTAAATATTTCCGGTGCAAAAAGTTCGGATTCTGGTGTTGATGGTTCAAGTAAATATCCAACAGGTGTTAGAGAAATATTTTCTACCGTCCAATCAGAATGTGATATTCGAAATACCTAAAAAATTAAAATTAATCAGCACATAGACTATATACTTACTACATAGTACTATATATACTCTAAAGTGAAAAAATTAATAATGTGAATTTACCTGACACGCAGGCAAAGTTTTTATTGAACTGTATACAGATACCATCATTGTACACTCTTTATTAAAGTACACATTTGTATAACTATAACCAGGTCTCGTAAGCAATCTAATTTCTAATGGACGGTGTAGGGATACTGCATAAACGTGTTGCTCAAGTGGTCCTTCTTTTAACCCAACAAAATACACAATAGAATTTGCCTCATCAACCCACAATTCCCTGCCAAGAACTTCCCAATCACCTTGTGTTAAAGCAACTTTTGAAATAATACGTGGTTGTAAAAACACACTATCCATTCTATCTAAAGACTCTTCAACTCCATTGCTAGAACCTATTAAAAAAATAAATTATAAATTATTTATGAATTAGAGATCAAAATTATATTTTTATAACATACCAGATATACTCGATGTAATGAGATATAAATGTCTATAATTAGTTTCTTCACTTCCCCAAATAAATTTAACTTCTGTGGGATCATCAGATGGTAAAAAGTAAAGCAAATCATTTACAGTTATCCAAATGTTACTTGTTTCTGAATAAATCACTTGTACACTTGCAGATGACGGTGTAAAATGATTTTCAGAATTGTATACATTGGGTGGTGGTTCGCAGAAATTATCTACAGAAAGAAGAACAAGTTCAAGCCTCTGTTGCTTTCTGTCTAGTAATTGGACCCATACACTGAAACAAGCAGATACAAATAATGTTATCAATGAAGTAAGGGCATTATATTTTTATAAATCTTTAGAATTACATACTGTCGGCCATCTCGCATCCATCCTGCTCTAACCATATACTCCATCCAAGGGAACATAATATGTAATGGATACTGAAGTTCAAGAGTTTCAATATCAATTATCTGTGAAGATTCTGTCACCCTAAATTGCACTAGCTTCAAATTACTTCTTGCATTATTTGTGCCTGCTCTTGGAAATCTGAATTCATCAACGTCATGTGAATTATCTGATGAAGGGAAACAAAATATTTTAACATCACTCTCATCCACCTCTTCATAAACTATCCTATAAATTCCATCAGGAGACTTGGGTTGCCACCAATAGCCAATATATCTTGAGAAATCAAATAAATAAATTTAAAATATCTGACTACACAAATTTAAAAATAATAAAATATTGATTTACCTTGTAAATTCTTCTTGCATCACATAAGATGGGGTTCCTGCGCTCAGAGGATCTTCTTCTAAGTTTCTGCCTCCTTTTCTTGCGTGGGTCAATCTTACTGAAGAACCTGTAATGCTGTGAGATAAATGTATATCACCAGCACATGTATGAGCAACTAAGGCATTGTTCCAAGGACAAATTTGAGGACAAAGTTTAGCACCAGAGGTAGACATCCTGAGCTCTGATGGAAATAATGGCCCAGGCTAAAAAGAATAAATATAGTTATCTTCTCTTAATCTTTAATAACAGAATAAATTAAAAATAAAAATTATTATTACCATAAAGCCTGTATCTACACATTGATAAAGGCTACTTGCTGCTGGGAAGACTAATTTCCCACTTTCTGGGTGAATTTCATAACTGGTGATGCCCCATGTTGCCAGTCTTTTTCTCTCCCAAAGCAATTGTTCCTCCTTAGACAATTGGTTGGCACTGGAAATACTAAAACATCAGGGACTCAGAAAACACATAATTTTACAATTCTAATGATATAGTATTGCATACCTTTGAAAATTAGCTTCTATAACAGGTTGCCATTGTAAACGATAACCATTAGCATGATCTGAATGGGCTACATCAACGTACAACAGTGTAGTTTCCCAGCCATTGCTTGGTGTACTTAAAAAATATATTCTTATCCTAAAAATAAAATAATCAAACTATTACAGTCTTGAATTTATTTTTAATGTCAAATTTTTAATTTTTTAACAGTTACTTTGCTGAATTCCAATGAAATTTATTTTTTTTATTTATCAATAAAACAAAACTTTTCCAAATCTTAATGGTACTATCAAAAGCCTAAAGTCAACAGATGTTTTAATTGAATTCTCATTCAAATAGATTCATCGATTAAAAATACAAAAGCCACCATTACCATTGGTAATAAAACATTAGAATCTAACAATAAATCATGCAAACAGCCATTGATTAGATTAAATCATTGACTCTGCGTTCCAACAATGTTGCTGCAAAACCACTTAGTCATTTTGGCAGCTCAGCGCATTCTGATTGTTCCGGAATGCCCACAATCCCCTGACATCACAAAGAATTCAGCGTGTAGCAAAGACTCTTTAAACAAAAGCAGAAAGCAGAGAGAGAGAAATAGCCCCCCTCGTTCCTAATAATAGAACACTGTCCCTGTCACGGATTACCTTCCATCGGGCAGGGACCTGAAGGTGATGGAGCCGGGCACCGAGCCAGCTGACATGCCGGACATCCGCCTCCTCAGGTCGCTGACGACGCCCCTGAGCTCGTTCCAGGTCTTCCGTCTCGTCGACGAGCCCACGTCCTCCTCCTCGCTCCCGTTACTCCCCATCTGCGGCATCGCCTCCTGCAGCTCCTCCGCTGGCTCTAAACTCTTGGCCTGCTGGTGATGCAGCTGGAGCTCCTCCTGGTCGGGGCTCCAAGCCTCGCTGCGCGGCGCCAGGTTCTCCATCATTCCCGATTACCCGCGGGGGCGAGTCTCACTCGACGATTATGTCACTGCCGCGGCCGCCCAGGATCATCGAGTCGTCTTCGTCGTCGGCCTGGCTGGCATATCACCTCTCTCTCTTCCTCTCTCTGTCTCTCTCTCACTCTGCGCAAAAAAACTCACTTAGTTACAATAGTTATGCAGCGGCGCGTAAATGCAGACTGCTGGCTCGCTCGGCACCCCCGCGGCGAGGAGCGCAAAAAGTAGTGGTGGTATATACTGTATATAGGTGAGCCAGAGAGCGGTGTTCGTAAGCCCCCCCGCGCGCGCGAGCTTTATTTTTAGGTTAGGTGACGATGTAGTGTAATAACGCGCGAGGCCCAAGGTGTATAATTCCAGAGCGCCGTGATCTGTGTGTGTGTGTATATATGCGCGTGTCGTCCGCGGATCTCTCTCCGCGCTTGCTTTTATTACTTTCACCGGCAGCGGGCCCCGGCGCTACTCTTTCCCCGCTGCATAATGTATACCGTGTGTACCTTGCGTTTACTCGAGAGAATGTATGTACAGATCGTTTACTTTTTATTTCACACCGAGAAGCACTGCGATTCTATAAGCCAGCATGACGCTGCGCGATTTTTTCTCATTTCATTGTCTCTCGCGAGGAAAGCTTCGGGCAAGCACGTGCACTCGCCTATATCAAGGATTATCTACTCGTGTATATATAGGTGCATCACACGGCTGAAGAATCAGACACGTGCATCAGATACAGCCGCCGTGTAAATCCGCGCCTGTACTACTTACTCGGGAGAGGCTCGGCTCTCTCACGGAAATTCCCGCAAGGCAGCTTTCGACTCGGGCACTGTGCTACTACTACTGATGTATTGTGGGCCTATAGACTTATTATATACAGCGAAGCTGTTTTTTTTCGCGGAACGATACACAAATACGTTTCGATTATAAATGGTAATAAGATAGCCGGCGCCTTTTTTTCGCACGGCGCGCGTTCACCTCGTTTTCGGAATTTTATTTCTACAACAAGCGCGCACGTTTTTTCCTCGTTCTATACTGTTATAGCAAGGTGGTTTCAGATGGGAATCAGTAGTATAAGGCGCTAGAACGGTAAGACGCGATTCCTGATGTTAGTATATTAGAGGCAAGCGATTTGTAAAAACAAGGCTAAATATTCACGGAAAACCGAAGGGATGCCACAGACGTATTACGAAATAAGAAAAATACGTTGCGTATACAGTACCTGAGAAGCGCGGGCCGGATTACCGATATATACGTGTACGAGTCTCCGCGCGAGAGAGAGAAGAAGACGGTATATACACAGAGGAAAAAAAAAAGAGCGGGCTAACACGCAGACGACAGACAGAGAGGCAGGATAAAGCCAGGCGTCTCTCCTACTCTCTCTCTTACCCGCGGCTCCGATTAAGCGTCTATCTGATTTGGCTCGATCGCTCGCGCCAGCGTGTGTATATACACCTTGGCCAGTGGCTCTCAAAGCTGATTATAATACCGCCTCTCTGGCCCCGAATTTCGTGAAATCACGGCTCTCCCGAGCCCCGCGAACTTGACTCGAATTGCGCGCGCGCTCGACAAATGCAAGCGCGCAGCGCCGGCCTTGTTTCTGAGCTTTGCACGCGCGGCTTTTGCCTGTAGGTGTGAGCTATTTATTTTGAGAGCTGCTGAGTTTTTTTTGTTGAAGAGAGGAAAGCTGAGATTTTGGGAAGATGGCACGGAGGGAAGGCAATTGCTGGAAGCCGGTCGAGCTTAACTTCTGGGAGCATATGAAATGGGGAATTTTCACGAGGAAGCGGCTGCTTAAGCACTTCGAGGTTAGTGAGCGTGTGAGCTAATGTATTTGTCCCTCCTCTGTCGGAGCGTTTCGCGCGAGCGCTGCTTTTTTGGCAGTCGGCGATAGTTTGAATATTTCGAGTGGGGAGAGCGTTAAGTATATGTGGACGTTATCAGCGTCTGCGCGCTTGAGACTGTTTGTTGTGAGGCTCGCTGATTAATCCGGCTGGGGGGAGATGAGGTTTGGTTTGATTTTCGGCTGTGACTCTGCGATTTTTGTTTTCGTTTAATTTTGGACGTAATTCGCAGAGTGACAGAGGTATGGGTGTGTTTACGGATTTTGAATATTATTTTTTGAACGCGATAAAGTGGTGATTAGAATTGAAAGCTGCTGAGATTTTTTTTGCGTCTTTACTTGTTGATATGTTAGATTAGATATTACGTTAAGTCGGTTGCGACTTTTGAGCTTAGATTGAAGAATTACTGTGACATAGTGGATACTTACCGCAATCTACTTCGAAGCTTCTTATTCTTCCGTTATAACGTACTCGATTGATTTTGAACCATTTTAAATTGTAATTATCGAGGAAACAAAAAAGCGAAAACAAATTATCTATGCTTCAATTAGAAAGAAAAAGAATTTGTATTTGAATCTACCAAATTTGAATTGAAAAAATGTATCTTTATGTAATCAAAATAAAATTTTTAAATATCAACTAATAATTATCAAACTAATTTGTTAGAAAGTAAATTTCGCATGATCCATCGACTCCAATAAAAAAAAAACAATAAATTAGAAAGAAAACCTTCACCTCCACTTCTCAAACATATCCAAAAATAAAAAACCGCCCAACTCCCAAAACAACATCAAAGAATTCAATTTACTTTTTCCACCAACAAAACTGCATTTCCACGCACTCTCCCTAAATTCCCTCTCCCAGCACATCGACACGATTCCGAACTATCCTCGTCCTCGGTACCCTATAGGGCGAGCTCCACGGGGGGCAAAAATATGTGGCCCCCAGCCGTAATTTCCGGAAAGAGTTTTACGATCCAGCTCCTTCCTCCCCGCGCAGCCTTACCAGCCCTCCCTACATTGCTGGCCCCGTCAAATATTCACTAGGCAAAGCGCTGCGGGCCTGCATTATGCAGGTGCGTTCCCGTATGGACCTGGAGGGCATATCCACATACAGCCTCCCGCAGGAGAGAGAGAGAGAAAAAAGCGTATACGTATCGGGCCTGGAGATGGCTTTAATCTTTCAGAGCGCCGGCCACGCTGGGTTATTTTCTTCTTCCAGCTCTCGAGCCCTGCTCCATTGTAATCGCGAAGCGATGGTTATGTGCCTGCGCGTGGATGCGATGATATAGGAGAGTATCGACGATGCTGAGTTCGGCGTCGCTGCTGCTGCTGCTGCTGCAGGGTTGGGGGTGGTGTTTTTTAGTTTTGAGAGTAATCAAAGAGAGAGATGAGATTGGTTGTTTTTTTTTGGAAAATTAGATTTATTTGAGCTTTTAGACACAATTTATCACAGGTTTTGCTTTGGTTTTTTTTTCATCAGTCTTATTGTATTGTACGCATTTTGGTAGATTCTAATAAATTATTAACGCTCGGTTTTATGTATACTTGTATAAATATATATCAGCCTAATATTCGTAATTTGAAAAAATTGTCCCTAAATTGAATACGTAGTGTATGTTTAATATTAATAGATATTTCGAGGTAAAAAAACAAGGGAAAAATTTTAACGGTCATCTTACGTCTGAGTAGTTCTAAGCGAATTTTATATTGAAATTCTATGTACACACTATTACCACTATTTACCCTACGATCAACAATTAAAACAATTATCAAAAACTAAAATAAAAAAATATATTAAATGCCACGTTAAATATTAATGTTATGGGTACTACTAGAGTATTAAAAACGAACGTATAAGTCTGAATTAGCACGTTACATTATTCGGAACAAGAAAATTCTTAATAATTCAAAGAACTTCAAGAACTATAGCTGCACTTTCTTTATGCATAGAGCAATATAATAAACATTAACAATATAATACAATGTTATTTACGACTTTCTAGTTGTTACAGTATTAATAAAAAAGATTATAAATTGTTGATAAAATAAAACTATGATAAAAAAATTTCACTAAGTTTAGACTGATTTAAGTTTTATAAAAGAAAGAAAAAAAAATAAATTTCCAAATGTTTTTTACTTTTTACAAGAATCTACTTATTCATTTATAGTTACTCGGTAAGACTTGAATCCATAGTTAACTATTAAATTAGCTTTATACATATACATACCTTCTTGATGAGATGATGAAGCAGCAGATACTGAATAGGACGTTAATTGAACTAAATCGTGCAGAGGTTGTTCGAATGGAATTACGTATACTAAGTAGTTATAGATTAAATAATCAAAATTAAGAATTAAATTTTTTATTAAAAAAAAAAGCAAAACGATAAACTTAAGGTAAGATTCAAAGATATAAGAAAAAAAAACTCATTAACTGAGCGAATAAAAACTGTTATGTACATTTGTACTACTATGTAATAATAAGTAAAATTATTTCATTATAAACTGAACTCTCTTTTATTTTAAGTACAGTACTCTTACTTTTACTCTGTCTAGGGGAATGTACATTAATTAGTACAACTAGAGAAATAAATAATTCAAAGTCTAATATCTAAAATGAAAAGGATGGAATAGATGGATTGAACTGATAATACACACCATGTTTCTTATAATAAACATTTGAAATGGTATAGACAAATAATTGTTATCAAACATCACAGTAATAATATGTTAATTCTCAAAGTAATGAAAGATAAAAAGATAAAAATAAAGTAAAAAACAAACAGCCTGACATCGTCATAATTGTTAGGTACTACTAAATTGGTCTCAAAGGATGATCACACACGTATACTTATGTCACAATATTATTGATCCATCAGTTGTATTTATTCATTCTTTTTAGTAATTGTTAGATTCATAACCAATAAACTGCAGAGTTAAAACGTTTTTTTGCGTATTTTGTAAGGCGCTCGTTGTCATGACACTAACGATGATATTTTTTTTTTTTTCTTAAATGAAAAATGAAAGTACGTAGTACTGCGTATTTACTATATAAAGACGCATACAAGTTTCAGATATACTACTCAACATCTAATGTCACTTTATAAGGCTGAGATCCTTTAGCTCTTCCACCAGAACTTAAACATTTCGCATACTTCAAAGTCGATTGATACGTAAAAAATAACGTTTTTTTTTGCCGGCTTCGTACATACAAACGCTCCTCATCTCTTTTTCGACAATACAATTGCAACGTTTTTTTTTCTTTTAAAATTATTCATACTTTATTCTTTTTTTGAATAGATATTAAGTACTTTAGTGAACATCATAAATAAGAGCTTCTTTACAAATAAATAAATAAGTTAAATAAATTAAATAAATAAACTTATAGACGATTATGCATATATACGTATATGTGTATGTATATATATCTATATAATACGTAAAGATAAAAATAAAAGGACACGAGTGGAATCGTCGTCGACCTCCTAGCTATTATAAAGAGCCTAATAGCGACGCGCTAACTCGTCGTCTAAGATTCCTTCGGTTATCTGTTAAAACTTTTACTCTTAATTCTTTATATTTTTTTTTTATTCTTCTTACAATAATCTTCGTCTGCAAAGTGTATCGCGCAATATATATCAATATCAACCAGACTTCGTTTATTGATATGTAATATAATACATCGTTTTTTTTTTTTTTCAATTACGATTCACGCACATATCACATCGCGAATCTATTTATTCTTTCACTACGCCTGTGTTTTTCCTACTTGCGACTCTGAACAAAAATTCTCGTTTTCTCTCGTAACATCGTCGCATCGACGCCTTCGCGCGGCATATTCCAGAAACGACTCTATAAACGGCGCTTTTCTCATTTCCTCTTAGCTGATTTCTTTTTCTCACTCTATATTTTTTTTTTTTTTTGTTTACTTTTTATCTTTTTTGTACAAAAAAGTCGATCGTCCTCGACCGGTTTTTTTCACTTCCGTTTTTACCCGAGTCGTGTCCTGTATGTGTGTTGGTAAACACACGCGCAATGCCGCCTTGCCATATCAGTGATAGAACAGTCCCGTCGCGAAATGCGCGCAATAAAACACAGTCGTCATTGGAATGAGATTGAAAAAATATACATGTACGAATATGTATTGTTCTTAAAAGTATATGTATGTATAAGTATGTGTACGGTATAATATAATTGCAATTATAATATAATATTTACAGAGTACGTAGACTTTTGCACATCTTCGCCAAAAATTTGACTTTGAGAAAAGCGCGACGTGCCGCTTTTTTCAACATTTACGAAAACTGCCAATGCTGACTAGCCGTCAATTTCTTACATCTATCACAAAGCTCTCTGACTAACCCGATATTAACACAAACAAATCGATTGCTCCAACAGCGAGCCAGCATCGACAAGATCATAAAATTAACGCATTCGCCGTTTTTATCATTAAAATCTCGCCTCGTGTTCAGCTCACAGCCTGCAAAGCTGTCCGCTCTCTCGTCGGGGTTTTCGCGCGAAGCTTTATTAGTCGACTGGAAAGGGAGAGGCAAAAAAAAGGTACTGTGACGCGCGGAAATGCGCCAGAGTACGCCGGGAAGAGAACATGTACCCATGCTGGTGTAATAAACGTATATGTAAGAGAGCGGTGCGCGGCGTCGTTCGCGCGAGATGTTGGCTTTTTATGCTTTTTTTTTGCTTGTTTAGCAAGATTATCGCGGTCCTCGAGCCGCGAGGGGTTTGTGGAATGCCAGTGTACTTTCGATTACCGAAAGTATGCTTTTTGTTATGTTTAAGGAGTCATCATTGTGATGAGATTAATTTTTTCATGCATAATTTTTAGTAAATCATACAGTTTGAAAAACAAGCCTGTATAAACAGTTAAAATTTTATCAAATTACCACAAAACGTCCGTTACCACTTTAACAAACAAACGACTATCTAATAAATCCAATCCGCAACCCACGACCTAACCGCAAAAATCACCCCGGCACTCCACGCATAGACAGCCCCTCGAAGGATCTCCAACTCGACTCAATCCCGCTTATGCGACTAGAAACGCGTTATCCTTCCACCTCTTTTACCATTTCCCACTCGCGGCGCGCTCGCATATCGTATATATAAGCGACACGCCCGCGCGACTATACTACTATCATCGCGGCGCAGCCCCCGCAGCTCGCGGAAATACATATTTACAGAGACGTCGCCGTGTTCGTGTGGGCTCGTCGAAAGCTCGAGGGCTCGCTGCGCGCGTAACGAGAGAGGCACGACCGAGAGATAGAGAGAAAAAAGCCAGGGTATATAGCGGGGCAGGATAAGAGCAGGGAAAACTGGCGCGTTTAACAATTCGCGAGCTTGCGGGAATTCGATATGGCAGGGAGCTTTTTTCTTGCTCTGTTGTGACTAGCTTTTAGACGCGGGTGAGTGCTTTTACTCGCGACTTTTTTTTGAGATTGGGTTGATTTGGTATATTTTTAAGTAAGGCTGATTTTACGGGATTGAAATATCGAACGGCGCTGATAGTCGAGCTTTCCGTAAAATAACGAAACCAGCGCACTGCGTCGCGATGCGAACCACATAAATATACTAGATCCAATTATGGCGGCGTAAATTATTAATAAAAATATCTGCGCTGTACGAGCGCGAATTAATCCTTGATCGATCTCTCTCCATTTTGTATAAATAAAACTCTCACTGGCACATATCGGACTAGTTCGTCGGGACAAAATTAGAAAGCTATCTACATTTTTCACTCTCCATCTCTCGATCGCACCTCTTTTTGGAACAACTTGCAAACGACTGCAAAAAGGGCTTAGGATTAAGGGGGTACGTTAAGGGGAGGACTAGACTTGGATTTCTAAAGGAATCCCTCGATGCGCTTACACATCGAGTTATTGCTAAAGCCGAGAAAAGGGGCCCGCTTTCGGCTTGCGCGCGGCGCGGCGCGACACAGTTTTTCGTGAGATCCGATTTTTATTAAACAGTGACCCGCGCGCGCTTTGGCCGTGATAATGAATTTCGGGTGGAATAAGCCCGGGGCTTGAGAAAAAATAAACACAGCCGGTTGTCTTAAGATATGCGTTATTGTTCGCTAATAGCGAGAATCGGTCTTTTTAATTAATGCCGCGTCGCGTTTGCGTATCGTTAACAGTAGCCGCGATTTTGATTTTCGAAAGCTCGTAGAAAATTTTGTTCGCTACGCTTGATAAATTGACGAAATTTTGGAGGAAAAATCGCGCCGCGCGCGAGAAAGCTCACCGGGTCGACTTTCATTGCGCACACCGCGGCGAGTCTGTAGTCGTGCTTATACATGCGCGAGAGAGACTGTAGCTCGCACGTTCGGTCAATTTATTGTCATAATCGAAGGCGCGCACTATGTACAAATAGTCGCATATATCAAGAGAGATAATTGATCCGAAAGAACGCTAGGTATACACGTCGTTAGACGAGAAAAAATGAAAGAAAGGATAGAGTCGCGCGCTGCATACGTACACACGCTCTCGCTTCTAATTATCGTATCTCACATACGCACACACATACACGCAATAACAAGTAATTTTTCTTCCTTCCGGGAATCTCGGCGCGTATACGCGTTGACGTAGAAGGTTTTTTTTTCTTCGCTCTCTCTCATTTTTTATAAAATTAAACATCTTGATCTTCGTTCTTTTTATTTTTACGCGCACTTTCGTCGACTTCCGTCGCGGTCGTCTTGAGAAAGCTCGGCTCACCCTTTCTCGGTATGTGAATGTGTGTTACTTTATGTCTGATAATTTTTTTTTTTTTTGTTTACTTTTTTGTCTGTCGTCTACTTTTGTCGAGACAGAATCGATTCTCTTACACGCAAAAATTCATCGTTAGTTACGTTACGTAATTATATATATAATAAACGTTATTGCTTATTTCGTATTAATTTTTAATATATGCAATAAGAATAACCGGCCGCCGTCACAGACCGGCCATATATTTCCTTAAGTGTGTATTTTTTTTTACTCTTACTCTCTTAGTAAAACGGTACGCGTTTTTTAAAATGTACTTCCGTTAATGTTTAACTTTTTTTTGCGTACAATATGTATATATATTTCATATGTATATATATCTATATATCGTACCTATATGTTTGCTTGGAAGAACGTGATGCCGTTTGTTTTATTATTCTTTTTTTTTTTTGTTCAGTGATGAAACGCAACGCCGGCTTCGAAAAAATTGTACGGTACGCGTGGGTCCCTTAACGACAGAGAAAACATGCATCTTCATACGCTTGTTTCGACGCTCAATTCCAACCCCCCGTTATCACTCTTCACTTTTTTTTTCGTTTTTTTAATTTTTTACGTTTTTTGAAGAAAACCCTTCGCGACCCGTCCCTGTTTCTACTTCCTCTTTGTTTATTTTTTTTGTTTTTTGATAGAACAGTGAATTCGCTTGCGTATGTGTATTTTGGTACAATGGTATTACGTCGAAAGTTTCGCAGCTCGTTGGCCTTTCATAAGCGTCTGTTTTTTTTTCACTGATCCGTCGCGCGTACACAAGTAGAAAAGGGTCTCTTTTAGTTAGACACGCTTGCGCGAGAAAAGGCATCTCTTTATCGAGCAACTTTTTTTTTCTTTTAATTACGCTTTTTTTTTAATTCAAGAACGAGTGTTATAATATATATATATTTTTTTGTTTGTTTCAAAACCTCACATTACGTCTATTTTGTTCGCTACGGTATCGTGTACAACTTTTATTTTTATTGGATTAATTTTAGAAAAGTTAACCTTCATTTTTGCCCTTTCGTTGCCTTCCAATTGTTTCGCGTGAGAATCAAAGAAAATTTGTCGATAATGGTAAATTGATTCTGAGCTCAAGTCCGATTGACGAAGAAAGAAAAGAATAAATGAGGAAAAAGTAGAAGCGTGCGACACTTGGGCACGTATATACTTAATTTGTTACAAACCAAAAGGCAATGATAAATTGTAAATCTAGATTAGTGACATTTACTAAAATAAGAAAACTATGATTCAAATATATGTCAATAGTAATAAACGAGTATACAAGCAAGCAAGCAAGCGAGTACACAAGCAAAAATCGATTCAATAAAAGCTATGTAACTAGTGTTCTCTCGCCAATATCTTTTCTTTCTTAATTTTCGTATCGGCAATTAAGAAAAAGTTCATCTAACATCGACTCTAATCATTCATTCTCCCGAATTCGTAAAAACTGCTCTCATCAAAGAAGATAAATTAGTTCTAAAGCTCTCAAAGTGATAATGAGTGCAACTTTTACGAATAAAGCGAGAATATCTAATTGGTTTAGCGACAAAAATAATGGCAGTAACTCTTCTAAATTTTACCAGTTATATACGGTGTCTGCTTACGTGTCTGTACATGTGATCTTCTCTTCACGACTGTTTCGCACAATGTTATTGTTGTAGGCAGACACACAACTCTTGAGATTGATTAATTACACGTTTATGTATAATGTATATCACACACGTTGGAACACAAAACTGCCTCGTGTCAGTTGTGATGTCACACTTGCAAATTGTCGAAAACCACTTCCATTATGAAAAATATACAATATCTCTCGTGTCCTTTGATCAAGTTAAAAGCGCGGATAATGCAAATACGATTAACTAAGAAACTAAACGACTTTTACTATAAAGATCCAACAGTTCTAGGCAATAAAAAAATACTACTGGTTATCTTACTTTGTTGTTCATGTATCCTTACCTGTTCTGCATTTTTGTAATAATGTTCATCAAGGCCGGCCGACGTTGGCGTCCTCGTGCTGGCCGACTCGTCCTCCGTTCGTTTTTAATATCCAAGATATAATGTATAACCAAAAGGAAAAAATTTGATAAAAAAAAAAAAAAAAAAAAAAGAAAAGAAAGGGGCTCTGGGTGGTAGGCAATATGTAGAAAAAAAGATATATGTAAATATCGCAAACACACAGACCAACACAATAAATATTACTTTGGCATGTAAATAAGGTGGAGAGGAGCTGGAGCGGGAGCTTTGGAAGTTCTTAAGGCGTATAGGAGTATAATAAGGCGATTATTTAATAATAATAATAAAAAAGTATGAGAGGTAAATAAGTGACAGATACGAGGAAAATACACAAACATGTTAGCTACAAGTTTTTAAACTACTTTATTGGCAATTTCTCTAGGCATGTCGACTAAACTAAATTACGTTTTCATTTTAAATCGTATCGGTGTTAGTGAGTGATTGCTTTGACTTGACTTTGACTTGCTTTGTAAGTGAGTGAGTCATAAATCTCCATCCATACGTATACACAGGAGGCTACATACATGCGCGCAACTCGACATTCGATTCTTCTACAAAAATTATCTCCTGCCAGCCATATCCATAGTACTTGTGTCATTGCCTTAAAAACTGCCATTTCTTTTACATCTCCACTGTATTTTGTAATTTTTTTTTTTTCACTAATTTATCTACTAATTATTACTACTATTGATTATTGCTTTCGGAAGCTAGATTACGGAAGAGTCGAAAATATACAGAAAAATGCATGCACTTTTATATATATATAATATGTATATATTTATAAATGACGGCTCGTCAACACGAAGGCTCGAGTCGCCATTGTTAAGTCGGACACTAGCCAAAAAAAGAGAGGAAACAAACGATCCCATTATTATTGTTATTAACGTCGAGCTCCGCTCACACGCCAAGTGCACACACACACGTCACACCTTGCGCGCATATATAATCCGCACTGGGGCTAGCCCTTCAGCGCGCTCGTCGCGCACCCCCGTGTGTGTGTTTATTATTATTTTTTTTTTCATTTTTTTTTTTCATTATTTACTTTTATCATTATTAAAATTTCATTCCACCTTATCGGCGCTTTTGTTATCCGTTACTTTATCATTATCGTTATTATAATAATTATTATTATTTGTTTTTTCCTTTCTCTTTCTCCCTTTCTCACACCCAAGTTAATATAATAGTCAGCTCTCGTTTGAATTGCTCTACCGATTCTACGCTAAAATGATGATGATGATCGTGTGTAAATGATGATAGCGATGAGAAACAGTGTGTGATGAAGGAGATGATGTGATGGCTGGTCTTACAGTCGAGCTAAAAGTGACAATGATATGACCATGTTCTAATGCAACGATTTTAATAGTAAAAAAGTGAATAGTCTTTACAACAATTCTACTACAACAATAATGGCAGCAGTAGCAGTATAGTGGTTAGCGAGAACAGTAGTAAATGGCATTAGTAATAATTACAAAATAGTGAGGAACGCCCATTGAAGTAGTGCTCCTGCTAACCCATTATTACTGTTTCATTATTTATTTAGTTTAGTTTAATCAATTATTGTTCTCATTTTGCTTTATTTTTCGAGCCATCTCTTGACAGTTTCTTTATTGAAATCGCATTTGATATATAATAATTACAATCTCCGATAATTACAACTTTGTATAAACAAACTCGTTTTCTCTTTTTTCAAATTTGAGTATTTTTCATTATTTTTTAAAAATTTCTTAATCTCATGTGTAAGAAAGGTGAGAGTCCAGAGAAATCATCTTAAATTAATGAGTATTGACAATCGTAACAACAAGAGTAATAATAGGCGTAAAAAGGAAAAAAATATCTAAGTTTTTAATGACTATGATAGTGATAGTGATGTTAAGGTAATGAATATACAATTCATTTAATAACCGACATGCTTCTCGCAACTAAGATCCGAAGATCCTACTAATACTATAATGGTTAGATTTCAAACTACACAATGCTATGAAACATAGACAAACAAAGGAAAAAAACAATTATTATTAGTGAGTTTTTGAGGTGTAAAAAAAGATAAAATTACGAAGATCACAAGGTTTTTCAGATAATTGTTACAAAATCGTGTGTGTGTGTGTGTGATTGAAAAATGAAAAATAAAGTAAAAGTGGTTTCGGACGCTCGGAAGTGTGACGGCATTATATTATACGTATGTATATATATAACCAGATAAAATAAATGGTAATAAGTATGCTTGAAAAGTCGACTTGTCTAAGTTACTCGTTATTAACTATAATCCACTATTTTTAATCGATAACTGCTATAGTTTTTTTTTTTTTTAATTGATTAACGCGTACTTGATATACTTCAATTCAATAATCCGCAATCGCGCAATGTCGGAATAAAAGTCGCGAGGGCCGGAGAAGAAGGTAAGGAAGGATGAGCAAAAATAAAAACGTACATGTATATAAGTTTAAGTAAAAGCCTCGCTCGGTCTCGCGCAATTAAAATCATTGCGGCTAATTCTCTTGTTTTTTTCGCAAAATTTGCTTAATGCTACTACACTAAATAACTTTAGATTAACATTACTAGACTGAGAGAGAGGGAGAAAAGGAAAGAGAGAGAGCTTTATCATTAAGTAACTATGCGCGTATATGAATCTAAATATATCACGTAAGTTCATTTTTTTTTTCCTCGGTATACAATTATTTTGTCACAGAGATGCGACGATCTCGTCGATCGTTTATTTACTTTTCGCCAGTACTTTTTGCCGCGATTTGCTGCTGCTGCTTCATAAGTTCAGCCCAGTGTGTCTGATGTCTATAATCATTTCTCCCTCTCTCACACGCGCGCGCTGCTGCTATGGGGGGAGCGAAGAAAAGCGGAAGAGAACGAAAGGGCAGAAAGGGAGGGCCGAAATTATTATATGTGTAGACTCCGCGATCTAATGATGGGCAAAGTCAGCGTCGTAATATACGTAATAATAATACTACTAATAATACTTATAAATGACGATGATAATTAATCAATTAATTAATCGATAATAATTAATAATAATAATAATAATATCAATACTAATATCAGTAGTAATAAATAAAAGGACAGAAAAGTAGACAGATGTAGAGAGTTTGAGAGAGAGGTAAGAGAGTAGTAAGTAGTAAGTAGTGAGTCTGTAGTGCCGTGGCGCACAGTAGGAATTTAGGAACCCTAACGCATTGCTCTACGTGTCTGTGTCGACGAGGGACTTGTCGTAGGAAAAAAGGGGAGGGGTCAGAGGAAAGACAAGGGTCTCGTTTCTCTTCTTCGAGGTGGGTAAACAGCGCGACGGCCCGAGAGGAATGCATATCTCACCCGCGCGCGCATTCAGCAGACGGCCTGTCTCGACTCGATAAACAAAGCTGGTGCCGGTTCTCTTTTCGCGCTCATCTTTTTTTTTGTGTTTTTTTTGTTTTTTAGACGAAGGCCGGAAAGAAGCCCGCGAGGCTTGACTCTGCGTCGCAAACGCGAGCTCGCTCGGTAATACAATCGCTTAGACACTATCGTTATCGCTTATCATTATCATTATTATTATTATTGTGTATGTGGAATCTCGCGTTTGCGACAGAGCGACGGAGTTTCGCGGACTGCTTGCCGGCTGGCGCGGCTCTGGCTTGTGGCGCTGTTAAGTACGATTTTCGTGTAAGTAATTGGAGAAACCGCAGTCTTTTTCTTTTGTTAAAAACGTAAACGCCCTTTGGAGACGGCGAGAGGCTTTTGTTTTTCGTTTCTACAATATCATTTTTTATTCAGCAGTCGTTTCCTTAGTTTATATATAGAAAAAAGCCTCGAGAAAATCCCGTAAAACTTGCTCAAACTCGTCGATTCTCTACGCAATACTTAAAATCAATTCGGCCGACAGACACCTAAACGCACGTTCTGATCGCCAAAGTAAAATCATCGCCGCTCGCAAAATTTCGTCGTCTCGTCGTCTCCAAAAAGACGCCACAAGCTCATCGGCGCTCGAAAACGAAGAAAAAAATTATTTTCAGTGTCACACCGTCCGCGTTCTCGCAACTGTCCGTCTCTTGCGGCGCAACGGCCGCTCGTTCAGGAAGATTTTTCGGGGGGGTTTCAAGGGGGTTGGGGGGACCTAGCGTAAATATCGGGGATAAGTATCCTGACGTTTGGTCCTCGAGAGGGCTACTTTAATTGTTCTCTCGCGTGGCCGCCGCCGCCGCCGCCGCCTCGTGTATCTGCTTCATCGTATATCGTCGTCGTCTACAGCGTGTCGCACAGCTTGCTTATATCGTAACATAGACGAAGGTGAGAGGTTGCTCGCTCTTATGCGCCTTTTATATATAATAGCAGCTTGGCTCTCTTGGTCTCTCCTCGTCTCCTTAAACGTACATGCCCATACCGTACATGGAGCCCCAGTCGACGCCCTGGAAGCTCGACATGTCGACGTTCGTGAGCGAGTAGCCCTGGTAGGGGTTGGGCGGCGCGACGCCCGCCGCCGCGGGCGAGTTCGCCTGGGGCTGGCCGGGGCCCTGGGGCGCCGCCGGGTTCTGGGGCATCTGGCCGCCCGGCGTCGCAGCGGCCGCCGCAGCCACAGCCGCCGCGGCCGCGGCCGCCGAGGCTGGGATGGGGTAGGGCGCGTACCGGTAGGCCGACAGGGCCGACGCCGCCGGGTAGCCACCCGCGGCGAATAGCTTGCCGTAGCCGGCGACCGCGTTCTGTACCTGGGCCGCAGCGGCCGCTGCCGCTGCCGCCTGCACCTGGGCCTGGGCCTGCGCCTGGGCGACGAGCTGGGAGGCGACGCCGGCCGCGGAGACGCCCGGCGCCAGGCCGGTGGGCTGGGGCGCCAGGCGCACGCCGCCCAGGGCGCCGAGGACGACGCGCTTACCGAGGGCCAGGACGCCCGGCTGGACGGCCTCCTTCGGCTGGGCCTTCTTGCACTCGACCTTCTTGTTCTTGATCGTGTGGAAGTGGATCTCGCAGACGCGGTCCACCACGTCCTCGTTCTCGAAGGTGACGAAGCCGAAGCCCCGGTGGCGCTTCGTCTGCTGGTCCATCAGCATCACCGTCTCCTCGACCTTGCCGAACTGGTTGAAGTAGGCCTTGACCTCCTCGCTGCTCGTGTCCTGGCTGACGCCGCCCACGAAGATCTTCTTCGTGCGGTTCGCCTGCTTGGCGCGGTTCTTGGGGGTGGCGTGCTTCGGGTCGATCTTCTTGCCGTCGAGCGTGTGGATCGGGCACTTGAGGACCTTGTCGACGCTGCCGGGCTCCGCGAACGTGATGAATCCAAAACCACGGCTCCGCTGCAAAATTCAAGCAAGGACAGTGCGCCCACGATGCTTTCTTTTTAATTCTGATCATTTATACACACGGATAGCTCAAGATAAAGAGAGTTGGAATTAGAGTTGGAGAAAGAGGATAGAAAGGAGTAGGACGCACTCGAGAAGGCAACTCTCGATAATTGCAATTACGTCAGAGGGAAAGAGAAATACTGGGGATTGAGAGAAAGGGGGGGACTGGCTAACGCGGATGAACGAGAATTAACTTTGTCCCTCTCCCGGCGCGAGAGCAAAGGAAATCATTTTCTGAGCAATTTTCTAGGAGGGACAGAGAGAGAGAGAGACTCTATCCCTCTTTTTCTATGGGACGAGTTAATTACGGATTTCCAGCGGAGAGAAGAGAGAGAGAGAATGCCAATGGTACTCCGAGGTTCTTTCGCGATTCGTCCTATTTTCGTTGGGGCCAACTTTTACTTTGCTTCATTTTCACTGCACGTTGATAAGATTTGCTGCGGTGTGCTTCTTTAGGATGGCTTTTTTCTCTCGCTCTCTCGCCCTCTCGTTTGGGTAGAGTTGTTTAATTCAATTTGGCTTAACAAGGACGAATTTAGAAAAATCTTGCCTCTAATTAAAAAGTTAAAGTGAATTTTTTAACAAAAAGTATCAATAAACCATCTACTAAATAAATGAACGTAATAAAAAAGCAATGGGAACAAAAAACCAACTAATCTTTCAAGCTAACGGCTTTAGCACTCCATTAACAGTAGATGATGTCCGGGAATAGCCAGACAGGCCGCAATTGCCCCGTCCTCAAATAAACGTCTCTCACATCCCATCAAAAAACAAAACTCCTAAAAGCAAAATCTCTCGATTCCCGTTCATCCCATCCGCCTAAAATAAAAAAAAACCAATACCAACCTGCGTGACGGGATCCTTCATAATGAGCACATCCGTGACGGTGCCGAACATGCCAAAGTACTCCCTGAGCTTCTCGCTGCTCGTCTGCCAGGATAGGCCGCCGACGAAGAGCTTGCCCGGGGCCGGATCGCCGCCGTTGGGCGTGCTGCGGCCCGAGCTGCTCGAGCTTCCACCTCCGCCGCCGCCGCCACCGCCGGCCCCGGC
>UELX01003250.1:0-24767 GCA_900480035.1 Eupelmus urozonus | reverse complement strand
ATTGTAGACCCTACATCCCTTCCGCTTTTCCGCCTGACCTTGAAAGTGGGGTAGTTACGGCCCATTGGGCCCGCACGCAGTTTGGCGATTGGGTAGTGGGAGTATATTTCACTACTTTAGCGTGAATTTTCACTAATTTTTAGTTCAAAATGCTGCACTAAAGAGTACAAAGTAGAAATTTTCACTATTTAAAATTTACAGAGTACTGCAGTATCTATGTAAATAATTAAAACGTCAAAAAATTTGATATTAAAATATGCGCGTATAAATATAATATATTTTTTTTATAAGTTACATTATAACATACTCAGTTAAAAATATTTTATATTTCATAATTTGATAAAATTAACGTAAAATTTTCGTAATAAGTATATAATAAAAGCATTGAAAGAACAATTTCTTTTCGTCAAATAGGATAAAATTAGGAAACATTTTTAACTGTGTATATAAAGTATGACATTTCTGGTGAATAATATAAATTGTTTAATATAAAAATTATAACAATTATTAGGCTCTGACAAATGTGATATTTATTTTTAATATTTACAAAATTGTAAGACAATAAATATTATACAAAAACAATTACACAATCATTTTTTAAATCTCATTTGCAAATATTGTTAAATGGCCCAAGCGCTTGACCGCAAGTGGCCCACTCAGCGGTAGGCTTAAACATAGCGTTAGGCACTGCGACAAAACCAGCATAGTAGCTCTCAATAGATGGCCAACTCGCTCGCATTGGAGCTCACGATGAAAGCGTTAGATTTAGTAAGTGTTAATTGTTCAGAAATACGTCGTTATTGGAAAGCGTCAGTTAAATTATTTGATAGTAAAGTTAATTAATGTTAAAACCGCGTCATTAGTTTATAACAGAACGAGTCTAGTTTGAAATAAAGTTTATTTGGTAACAATAATTATTCTACGCGTGTTCAGACTTTGTTTTGTTAGTAATTTCACACCGACCCAAGATAAATCTTGAATAATATATTATACTTTCTGTACAATCCTCTCGCAATCTTAATACTGTCACCTAAAACATTAATAAAATTAATTAGTTATTTATAATTAACAGAAAATTGCTTATGTCTAAGAAAATTACATTAACATAACTCAAGGCTATAGATAGTCTAACTATTCTAAAGCCTATCGCAATTCTTGTTAAAATTATCTATTTACTAATTCATTACCTCCATTGAAACAATCATCCGCGTCTAAAATTTACATTAGATCTCAATAATATTCAAATACACGAATAAAAAATAAATTCGTACCAATAGCCTCGGTAGGATAAAGTTTGGTCGAGTAGCTGAACGGTAGCTCGACCTCATTGAAAATCCGCCTACGAATCCTGTCGTTATCAAACTGCCGCTGGCTGCTCAGTGAATCAATAAGTTCCAAGAGGAAAAGGGCCCAGCGCGCCTTGAAGTAGTCGCTCATCACTCCGGACCATTGTTTGTTCGCGTAATCGACAATTTCGCCATTAGGGCCCCACAGAGTGATCTGGTTGCGCGCGTTGAACTCGTAGTTTTGTCGCTCGCTTGGGTTACTTGCCGCAGCTTTAGCGGATTCCAGCCAGCTGCCGAGTAGGAAGTCTGGGGACGAGGCCAGGATTTCTTCCAGATCGTCGAAGAGTTCTATTAGATGGGAAGACGCCCGCCTTGCAAATAGTAATTTTTTGCATTATTAAGATAGTTTATTGAATTTAATTGAGGAATTATACAAGAATGATTTTAAATGTGACATTTACACTTCGAGAAGATATAATGTGATTAATTTTTTATTAAAAGTGAAGAAACTTTAATTTTTTTGTACCTATTAAATATTATTTTTTTAAATTGTAAATACGTTGATAACAACTTACTTTAGTTTCGTAATATTTTTCTGCTTAAATGACAATTTTACATCTCGATATATGAAATCTGCTGTAATTTGTAAAGCTTGTCTTGAAACATCAACAAAGTCATGTTTGAATAAATTGTTTGTTGTTGTCTCATCTTCAGCTTCTGTGAAGTTTCCCCAAAGTGAAAGAAATGATTTTAAGTCGTACCAGTACTGAAAATTAGAAAAATTAAATACTTTTGGACTATATCTTAAATTTATTTAAAAAAAATTAATTTAAATAATATGTTATATTGCATACAAATTTAAACATAAAATTTTCAATTTTTTTAAACTATTACAACTAGATTATAAATTACCCATGGCTGGATATTTAGATTTGGACGTTTAGTAATAACATAATGTCCTCTTATCCTCTCCGGACCTTTAAAATTATAGATCGTTCGTCCCAATTCCCGCCAAGCAATTTGAACAGATTCATCCTTTGAACCGTATCTTCTAAGAGCGTAATTTGCGAACCTATGATTATACAATAAGCAAATACCATAATAATAAAATACAAGTATAACATTTTAACCAGTATAAAATGACTATTCTAATTCACTTACCAATCATCAAGATTAACTGGTTTTTTCCTATATGCCATTTCATTCATAAACTCGTAAATTACATAATTTTGATTGATTCCTTCGGGAGTAAGACCTGTGCCAATCATAGTACTACCGTTCATTTGTCTTGCTTCAAATACTCGCTGAAATCAGATATAATAAAAGTTATATATGAGTTGAAATACTTGAGACATTTTATATAAAAAAATATGATTACATTGTTAATAATTTCAGAAGATCCAAACATTCCGAGGGTGCCGCCAAAATTATGAAGCATACACCAAATGTAAGGTTGTCCGTAATAATTACGATGCCTCTCGTACTGAGGATACATTTCTGACTGAAGATCGAGAACTATCATTTTACCCTGTATAATTAAAAAAAATGTACATAGATGTACATGAAATTTAATAATTTAATCCTAATCATCCTTATATTTACTTACAATTGGAACTGAAGTAACAAAAGCTTTGACACGCTCTTCAGTCCAAAAGTCGGAACTGTGCGCAAACAGCCAGCCTTGTAGCAACCTGAAATTTCATAATAAAATTTAGCTTTTTATTTAATGATATATAATATTATCATATGTTATGTGTCAATTGCTGTTCGATATTTATTGTAATTTTGCTTCATATTTTTTATTACTTCAGATAAAAAAATAATAACAATAAATTAATTATTACAGCAATTTTTAATTACCATATTGCATCGGGATCCACGCTTTTCATAGCTGAAAATGTTGCTCTTCCCACATCCCCCAAATATTTAGGATCACCGCGAGGTGGAAGATTTTCATTAAAGGAGTCGCAATTGTATATATTATTCGTGCCGAATTCTTCAATGTACTAGAATAGGTTCAAAAATTATATTTTATTTCAATTACAAAAGAAAGCTCTTAGACGCATCTGTAGAAATCAATTTTACCGTTTTCAAAAATTCTTCTCCAACTGTTTGGAAGAGTGGATCTGTCGGCTCCAAAGCGTATGGACTACACAAATTTAAATAGCATTATTTTAAAATAAATTCAAAAAATATATTTTTCAATTATTGAGTATTTACCAGCAATATTCGTCCCCGAAGTCGTTCCATGATTTGACCTTGGTAATACTGGCATTGGGAAATAAGCGCACAAAGTCTCGGGGTACGTGGCCAGCGAACGCGGGTAATACGGGTATAATACCAAGTTCCCTCATGCGGTTTAAAATCTGGCGTTGCAGACCAATTGTGCGGTTATGCCAGGCTTCGCTGAGTGGACCACCCCAGCCACGGAAGTTGCCCATTCTCGACCTACAAATGTACAATGAGTCAGAAATTTTCAACGTTAGAAAGAACTTTAGGCAATAAAAAAAAAGAATACGAAACGAGAAGTTGAGTGTCTATTTAGGAATAAAAAAATTACAAGATATTACTGCATACCAGGGCAGAAATGCGGGACCAGCAAAATGTTGCTGAATCTCTCCCATGTTTAGATTAAACTTGAGGTATACCCTTTGCCAGATTGCCTCTTGGGCATGAAAGGCCAGAGCTAAGTTGATGCCGTTTAATGCCATCCAGTCGAGGTTTCGCTCCCATTGCTTCCAGTCCCACCAGGCAGAGCTGTAACCTACGGTGCACACGTTCTGATAGTACCGAAATCTGGAGGGAAGAAATATTAATTTTTCAGGTTGAGTAGTTATAGATTTTTAGCGCTTAAAACAAATTTAAAAGTATCGGTATTTTTATTTTTATTTATATGATTTTATATTCTACATATTTCAATTTTTCAGATGTCAATTCCAATAAGTAAACATAAATTTGGATAAAATTAATTTTAATCTAATTTACATAATATTGCCATATCAAACATCGATCGATTGTATCTGTAACTGCTAATGTCTGATAATTTTATGATTTTATCAAATGTATCGGTTAGATCAAATCAAAACTAAAATTAAACATATTTCTGTTTGATTAAGAAAAAAATAAATATTTTTATTTAAAGTAATATTAGCATTAATAGGTTTTTAAGTACATGAACTAAAAAATATTATTATGCAAAATAATGTATCTATAAACAAATGAAATTATTAAAAAAACTTAAGATTTAGAAAATTAAAAATCAAAAAATTAATTTAAATTATTTATTGAAGAAATTAAAAAATGTAGAGGAAAAAGCTTTAGATACTTACCGATCATTCGAGGTAACGATTTCATCGACATCGGGTAAAACATTTGGAAGTTTAAGTTGTGAACCTTCCCAGGATATATGGCAATTGCAATAAGATTTTAAGTAATAATGTAAGCCCCAAGCAACAGCAACACCAGAAGTTCCAGTTATTTCAATTTTGTAGGTAGCAACTTTCTTCAACTGTGAAATTTTTAAAAAAATACATATATTGTAGATTTTTAAAAAATTGAACCTAGAATAATTGTTTTGTGTTAGCTATAAAAACTAAATATGTTTTTACCTTAAATGTGTCTTTTCCTTTAGGTCCAATATCTTCGTCGATTTTCACTTTAAAAAAAAAGAAATTTAATCCTAACACTCTTACAATTAGATTTTCAGCAGCAGTGGCTTGAGTAGTCGCTGGAGTCCGAAGATGCAAGTGTCCCAAAGTACTTTGAAAGCCTAGCAAAAGAAGTTCAGTTAAAAAAAAATTAGTCAATTGCTTATAAAAATCAAATTTGTCCAAATAAATTCAAAATCAATTTTCTCCTATTTTATAAAGTCAGTTTAGCAACAATATTAATTTTTCAATCCTTAATCCTAACACTTACGGTCTTCTGCGTCACTGATACTCTCAAATCCCGCGGCTTCCTGCACTAGTAGCTTAATAATAAAAAGTAAGCAAATCCATGCTGTAGCACTAGTCCCTCTCGCAATTTTTAGTGACATTTCTGCGACAGCACCGATGGCGCACTGACACGACGCCGTCTTAGTTGGATTGCTTTCTCCAGCGTCGATTTGATATATCTTATCAAAACTCCTTTCAGGCCGCATTAAGCGCGCCCATTCAGACACTGGAGCGATGATGTCATTCTGGGTTACAGGAGAGAACGGAGAAATGTCATGGGCTGACGGGCCTGCGGTGAGAGTAATATGGAGATAGTAGTAGTTTTGTTTTGTTGATGGATAGCCGTTGTGATATTTTTTTTCTAAAGAGGAATTTCAATTCAACTTTTCAGTTTGAATATGATTTTTAAATGGAGCATGTTTATTCTCACGTTTCTTTGATAATCAGCCTGATTGCATATTTCAGATTGAAAGGCTGTGTTTGTCAACAAGGCATGTAAGTATTATTGAAGTTTTTCTTTTTTAAATTGTAAATTGATAAAAATTGTTAGTTTAATTTATTTCGCCCAAATAAAGATAAGCTAAAGATAGTTTTTATTATTATTTTGCAGTTTTATTTGTTCTTAACGAATACGTTATCTAACACAATTCAATCAGTTTAATACAGTAAGATTGTTGTATAATAATATATCTTTCAAATCATTTTTAAGAACGATTTAAAACGATGACAATTTACTCCTTTTTGACGTCATAAATTAAATTTAATAAATATAACAAGCATTTTGGAATTATAAAGAACAGATTTTGATTTCTAAAACATTTTATTTATAAATAAGTATCTAGAAATAAATTTAATGGTGAAACGTACTGTTACATACTCTTTAGTTACCATTTTTTAAACTAATTATGAGTGAAAAAATGAGTTTCCATAATCGTCAGTAATTGTAAGCCTTTAAATTATCTTACAAAACGTTGCCTTAAGTATATTGTTGCTCCAAAATTGAAATTATTTTTAAATCTATATTATTATAATTAAATTATTAATCGAAGTTTTTAGATTCAGTCCACGAGATAACAAAATCTTTGTTTCTTATTGACTTACTTTTTAGTAGTAAATTGGTTATAAAGGTAATATTTTGTGGAGAATATGTTTATTGCAACATTTGTTCTTCAATGAATTATTGTAGTATTAAAATGCTCGAATGGATCTGTGGCTTTATATATAAACCAAATAAGTCACATACTTTTAAAATCGAGTGTATACCACTTTTTAGAAGCTTAGGGGCTCTTTATAATACAATTTATAAACTTTCTGGAAAGCAGATATTTCAGAGAGATATCACATCGACTCTCAGCGTATAAGTCCATTTTTTCACAATTGCTTTCCAACTTTACGAATAAGTTCACTATAATCTAAACAAAAAAAAAATTTTCATTGCTTTTATTTATCTAGATTTAACTTTTTTTCTATTATTCTTCGTTATTTGTTTTAATATAAAACCGTTAACTTCATCATTATGACGATTACTGAACATGTTCGATTGTGATGAAAAGCAAGAGGATGTAATACGACAAATAACCCATAAACAAATAAAAAAGTTATTAAATAAAAATGTATTTTTATAAAATACTAATATTTGTTGATAACAATTGATTTTGAAGGCGTTTTTCTTATTACTTTAATGAATTTAATAACGAAAATCATAAAAAAAATTAAGTTCAATGTCATTTAGTTCCCAACCTTTTTGAATAACTCGAACATTTGATTAGTTTGCAAACAAGAAAAAAAGTAGATATCTCAAAGTTATGTCCATTATTACATTAGAATTTAGTAGCTAAATGAATTAGCCAAGTGTTAGATTACGACTCGTTTGCTCTGATCTCAGGCGTAGGTTTAAACATTAAAATCTCAGTTTCTTCAAAATTCAAAAATACAACTTATTTGCTTTTTACTCGAAGCTACAGATATTATTACTTTATATAAAAATACCGTAAAATTATAAAATTTGAATGTGAACTGCAGAACAAATGCTTCTTACAAAAATACTTATTTATCATTGAGATCAGGTTCTTTGATACAATATTATTAAATTTAATAAAAATATTTGATATTGAATATTTCTTTTTTATTTTGTAAAAAAACTTTATTATTTTTCTATTTATTTTAAAAAAATTATACCAAGAGAATAATCATTCTAGCTTTTTTGATTATTCTGTATGGTCGAGCCGAAGACAGTAGTTTACACTCATATTTATCAGATAAGCTCCACGGCAAAGGTAAAGAAGATCATATTGACAGACGTGCGTCAGTCTTGATAATGGCCAAGCTTTACATTTTGCATTTACGATGCTCCTCACCGAAATACGTAGACGCCGACACAGATAATCCCGCCGGGCACGAAACTTGCTATCACTGATTTTTATTCCGCCCGAGGAAGTATACGGCCAATGAAAGGCCGTGCAGTTGGATAGTACGCAATCGAAAACTAATCGAAGTCAGTAAATGAGCGTGACTTAAAAATTCGGTCAAGTGGATTATTTTTTTGGTTCATTAGTGGTGAGACTGAAGTAGCATTTAGAGGTGAAACTGATTCGTAATCGATTCAAATATTTTGTGTATTTGAATATATTTCTTATTCAAAAGATTTTATGCAAATGAACTTCTGCTATTTATGGAAAGACAGATTACGAGAAAACTTTCTCTGACGGCGCAAAAGATTTAACAGTACAGTCTATTGTTTGAAGCTGTGCGATGTGTTTGCAGCATTGAGTTGAACTCCCGAGAATCTGTTCTTAAAAGAGGTACCTGAGTAGCAATATTTAATTAATGAAGATAATCATTTAACTAATAATCTTATGTTCTAGGTTTCTTACGAGTTTTATAAACACACGTACTTTCTAAAAGTTATAGCAGCGCTTGAGCAGCAATAAAAATGGTAAACAATTAATACAACTAATAACGTTCAATTATATTAGTATTAAATTGTATTATGTTATAAATAAAATATTATTTTTTCAGAATGGACTAGTAACGTTTTTAATCAGTACTAGTACGGTGACACTGCTGAGTTGTACCTTAGCGTGGTATCAAAGTAATAAAAAGAAAAGAGGTAATGAATGTTTTTTCATTTTAATAACTCTTGTTTATAATAAAATGCATTATTATTTAATATTAATTTAATGCTTAAAGCATTATTTGAAAAAGAACGAAAACTTCAAGAGGAGATTTTAACGAGTCCAAATACGTCATGGAAAAAAGTAGGAACTGTCAAAGAAATTTTTCACTATCCTTTGAAATCCGGAAAGGGAAAACCAGTAAAAGAGTGTAATTTCGAAAGAAATGGTATTAGTGTAGACAGAAAAGGAGTGTTTACTGTTAAAGATCGGTAAGTAATTTGTTGATTTATGTATATCATTACAAAAATGATTTTTTAAATTAGAAAATAATTAGATATATTACAGAATTATTCCAAATTAAAATCAAGTATGCATACGGCTTCCACATATCTTGATTTTTCATTACGAGGGTTTATAAAAACGTCGACTTTTGTATAATGCATTAACTGAAGGTTTTCAAATTGTAAATTGATACTGATAGGATATTGTAGCAATGTTAAGTATTTTGTTTGCGTAATAGTTTAAAATTAAGATTTAGATTTCATTATAATCTTAATTTTAGATACATAAATATAGTAAAATCAACTTACTCTTAATTTTGAAGATTTTTAAAACTCAGAAAATTCAAATATTAATAATAATTTACAAAAAAATATGAGAGATGTAATAATCCTTTAGATTCAGAAATGTACTTACATCCAATTTCTCGCAAGATCGACAGCTGGTTCTTTATTAAATGTCTTAATTACTTTGGATGGTTTTTCTGCTATCGTGATCGGATGCTTTGGCTCGGATTTTTTCAATGACTCAGCATTTAGGCATTGTGCGAAGAAAAAATTTCTTCGTCAAATATTTTGCAATAATTTTCGTATCGGAATATTGGAATTCATTGCACCAGATTAATATATAAAGCTTCAAAAAATACCTTATAATAGTTTTAAAAACAATAATAACAAACAATAAAACTATAAATATGATATCTATACTACCATCACAAACTCTAAAAAGTTCAATATTTTGATATCCCTATCATAGAATGTTCCTAGTGTACGACGAGTGTACGGGCAAATTTCAAACAGGCCGCCAGCATCCGAAATTGCTGCTGGTCGAAGCCTCACCAGTAGACGAGGATCACGCCAAATTAGAGGTCGAGGGTATGCCAAAGTTGACTTTCACCTTGCCGAAAGTTGGCGACAAAAATGCGCGATCCGTCAAATGTTCCATGTGGTATAGCGAGCCCATCAAGTGTTTGGACTGCGGGCCAGAAGCGAGCGCCTGGGTTTCTAAGTAATATTAATTTTGATTTTGTCAAAACATATTAAATGTATAAGTAGGTATTACCGAATCTTAAAATGATTATTGTATATATGGATAGTACAATTATTGTAAGATAATTGAATATATAAATAGTAAATTATGTAGCTTATATTTATGGATTATATGTACATTTGAAGTAGATATTATTTTTCCGCGTGGTTATCTCAAATGAAAACATCGCTGATTTTTCCAACTTTAGTTCATTTAATTCATTTAACCAATTTAATTTTTCAAACTTCTTCCAAAACTTTCAAATTATTGCAAATTTTGCAAACAGAAGTCTATTTTGAATAGATCATATAATAAGCGTAAAGAAAATTAACAATAACTATTTTTTATAATATCATAAAACATTATATCGATAAAAACTGTTTAAATAATAATAAGAAATGAAATTTTAGGTTCTTAACTGGCTCGGACTCGGGCTTGAGACTAGGAGTATGCATTCCCGACAACCAGAGACACGTGACGAAAGGTGTTTGGGAAGCGCACGCCAGGTTGTACAAGGCACTAAGAGACGAGGACACGGTGCGTATTTACATTACCATAAAAAAGCCCTCTCTAAACTATAGAATATTACAATTGCGTTTTGCATGATTACAGGGTTTATTCTCCGACTTGGCGAGCTACATGTTGCTGTCGGATTCGTCAGTTGATAATCTGAATCACCGCCTGAAGAGGCGCATACCCGCACTGCAGCTGAGGCCTAATATCGTAGTGGAGGGATGCCAGCCCTACGCAGAGGACGAATGGCACTGGATCAAAATCGGTGACGGTGCGATCATACGAAATGTCAAGCTTTGCACGAGGTATGTCTTTTTTTTTTTAAGAGCGATGCGCGCGATTTTGAGTTTGAAGATTAATAAATATATGAATGTCTTTGTGCTGCAGATGCTCGATGGTGAGGATTGATCCAGACACCGGTATACCAGATCCTGAATCGGAGCCGCTTAGGACTTTGAGAACGTGAGTTGTATTACTTTATATGAGTGGATACGTGTTTTTTATACCCAGCGAGTAATTGTTTTTAAATTACATGCTTTTTATAAGCGGCGAGAAATTAATCCTAAATTTTATCATCTTTTTCAAACTTTCACACTGTATATGATAGCATCGACAATTTTTATTAGTTTTTTAAATTCCAAAGTTGAAAGCTCTTGTACTGTGTACTTTAGCATGTAGTTCTGCGTTTTCTGATAACTAGTTTTTAAATGCAAGTATGCGAATAATAACTGCTATCTTTTGAATTTCAGTTATCGCAAGTTGAAGGACGCCGAACTTGACGCTCTAGAGCATCATGCGCCATGCATCGGAATTTACTGTGGTTTGTATCGGACTGGTCCTGTGAAATTGGGTGACGTCGTTTATGTCTACCAGCCTTCAATCTGATTTAAACGTACACAGCTGAACATAAGAAGATTTTCAGAAGAAGAAAGAATTTACGATTATGTATAAGCTTTGTTATTTTTATTTGCGTAAAATAACCGAGATGCTCTGATAATTATTCTGCGGTCACAAAAAATATTAATTTTCATAGAAACTTGGTATAGCTTAATTGAAAGGTAATAATTTCAAGGAATCATAAAAATTAATTTGACTAATTAGGCGGTTGAAAATTTGCACGGTTAAAAACTAAAAACTTAGACATGAAAAATGTGCTTAATAGAAAAATTACAAGTATATAATTTTAATTACAATAATAATTTTAATTACATAAGTTATTAAAATTTTTTTGTTCTGGGGCTCCACTTTCAATACATAATGTGTGCTAAAAACGAATCCCAATTTTCAACTGTTCAAAATAAAAAATAAATAAATTGCTTAATAATAGTTCTATTTTTACTTTTAAGATTTTTCCAAGTCATTCTATTATATAAAAGCAAAATCACTAATTCTTTCATAAAGAGATTGTGATTTTAATCTATACTATCTGCAGTAATTGATTGTTGAGGCTACATTTAAAAAGTTAAGAACACAACAGAAAAGATATTATAAAAGTATGAGCATTGCAGATGAAGGTAATTTTCCAGGCTATCTATTAAATGCTATTATCATTTGAGATTTGGATACTCTTCATAGATATGATAACATTCAACAAATAATTGTTGTGTCAGCTTTATAAATTGAAAAACCTCAAGTCGTATTTTCATTACGTAAGTTAATTGTATCAAATGTTTTCTATGGTACATTGGTAGAAACATAATGTGTTTTATATAGATAATATTGGGAAAAACTTTGCGTGTAAGTGATTTCGCAAGTAAATGTAATAGTCGATAAAATTCAAACATCATTCTAATATTTTCAGTATATTTTTCATAATAATAAATAATTTTTAATCAAAAATATTTGGCAATAAGTAGTTGCAGTTGTTCAGACGGTCAGTGACAAGGCAGTTTTACTCGTCGATTCATGAATGTCGATTCATCATTGCGAATCAGAGAATCGAGAGGAGAGAAAAAAAGGAAAACGTGACTACTCATTATCTCAGTATGAAGTAGCAGAATTCATTAACATAAAGATGTAATACGTTTATGTTTGCTGCAGTTTAGCGCGCAAAGTGAATGAGAGAACAAGTTCGTCGAGTTAAGTTACGAGTCGATTGAGGTGATGAAGATTTTTCGTAAAATTGATAATTTCATACTTTTGTTTATAATTCAAATTAACGATATAATGAAATTTCTAAGCTTTGATTCAATTTAAATTTACTAATAATTGAAATATTTGAAAAATAATTTATTATTCTTAAAATTCGCTTGATTGTCAATACGCAATTAATTTCTTACGATTATATCACGTTAGAAAATTAACCAATTAAATTTCTCGATACAGATTTGCAAATGCGTCTCCCTGGACTCTGAATAACGTAAAATATATCACCTATCTCGAACACTCAAAAAATCCCGAAATTAACGAAACCCCATACACGCGACGATGTCGCTCATCAGTGCCTTCCTAAGCGGCCCACTGCTCGGCTGGGCTCTTCTCCTCGGCACCGGCCTCCTCGGCCTCTTCTACCTCTACGCCCGTTACAAACAGACCTACTGGTCCCGTCGCGGTGTCTACTCGCCTCCCGGCAGCTGGCTATTCGGCCACTTGCGCGACGCGATCCTACTGCGCGTCTCGCCGCCCCACATCCTCGGCGAGCTGTACAAATCCTGCCCGGCCTCGGAGCCGGTGCTCGGCTTCTACATCTTCCAGAAGCCGTTCCTGCTGCTGCGCAGCGTCGACCTCATCAAGCAGGTCTTCAGCCGGGATTTCCACATCTTTCCGGACCGCTACGTCGCGTACAAGAATAAAAACGACGTGATCGGCAGCGCGAACCTCTTCAGTCTCGATAATCCCGAGTGGAAGTACTTGAGGCACACGTTGTCGCCGGCCTTCAGCAGCAGCAAGTTGAAGAATCTGCATGGTCTGATGCTCGAGAGCGCGGATAATATGAAGCGGCACCTGGCTGAGAAGGTGGCGCAAGGCGGGGCGACGATTGACATTAAGGATGTCAGCAGCAAGTATACCACCGACGTGATTTCGAGTTTGAGCTTCGGGATCAGGACGAACTCGTTCATCCAGCCAGAGTTTTATGAGCGAAGTAAGTTTGTAATGTTATTTATTACTTGAATATGTTGTTTAACTTTTGATGATGTTTTCCATCTTGTTGGTTATCGTAAAGTAATAGTACTAGAAAATATGTAATAGCACAATCGGTAAATGTATCTTAATATTTTTTCAGCTCGTTCAGTTTTTAAACAAAGTCTCGTACGCACTTTACAAATATTCACAACTTTCTTCTTTCCAAAACTGATTGAACGTATCGGCGGTGAGTTTCTCGGTGAGAACAGTTATTTCCGTAATGTATTTTGGGAATCGATGAACGAGAGAGAAAAGAATTCTAATTACAAACGTGGAGACATTCTCGACTCACTTCTTGAACTCAAAAACGAATCACCGAACTCTGAATTTAGTAAGTGATTCTGTATTATGATCTGTATATTTTATTCTGTAAAACAGTAGAAAGTATTAAAACAATTCTTTTTCCTTTTTAGAATTCGAAGGTGACTACCTGGTTGCGCAGTCCGCAATCTTCTTCGTGGCAGGCCTAGAAACGAGCGCGGTTACGATGAGCTTCACCCTTTTGGAGCTCGCTAAACACCCGGACATCCAGCAGAAAGTTCGAGACGAGCTTCGTGCCAAGTTTTCTAAAGAAGATCGCTCAGTTCTTTCCTACGAGCTCGTCTCGAAGATGAGCTACCTGCATCAGGTCCTGTCGGAGACGCTGAGGCTTTATCCACCTGCGCCTATTTTAGACCGTGTCGCTCTCGAGGATTACAAGGTGTTTATTCGACTGATAATTATTCATACTTAATTTGGGAGCTTTGATAATAATAATAGCAGCATATTTTTAATAGTCAAAATTAATAGTTTGGATATATTTTTTGACAGATACCAGGAACTGATATTGTTATTGAAAAGGGCACTGCAGTTTATGCTGCGCTTAAAGGCATACACGAAGATCCCGAATACCACCCAGATCCATTGAAATTTGATCCAGACCGGTTTAGCGAAACAAGGAAACAAGATATGAAATCTTGTACCTACATCCCTTTTGGATTTGGTCCAAGAATATGCATCGGTAAAAAAGCTAAAATTACTAGAAGACTGAATATTTCTTTAATTATATTTATTGTTATTTATCTATAAACCTGATTTTGTTTCAGGAATGCGTATTGGCGTACTACAAGCCATGACAGGACTTATCACAATTTTAAGTGAATACGAAGTTTCATTGAATATGAATTATAAAAATGAAGTAAGCAAGCGAGCAATATTCACAGCTCCGTCCAATGGAGTTCACTTAAAGTTTAAAAGAGCTCCAGTATTTAATTAAAATGCATTACTTTAAATTTTTGAAAAATGTATGTTTTAGTCTATGACGAACGTAATTAATAGTGTTCCATTTATTTTGATAAAAAAGCTAAGTGGTTTTGTAACAGTAAAAGCAATTTTATAACTTTCCGTCATTAATTGATCGTTCAAATATATACTGTGATAAAAATTACACAATTCCTTTGCTTGCAATTAACTGCCTAATTTAATTTTTGATAAATTTGCTTTAACTGAAAATAAAATACTATAAGCATCAAAAATAACATCTGTTTCAGAGGTTCACCAAGTCAAATGTTTGTGTCTTATTTTGTATTTCTGAATCTAGTTTACCGATCGTAATCTACCGCAAGATACTATTTTCTTTTTCTAATGTTTTGGTGAACTGTATTTTAAGAACGTCATAATATTAAAAAAAACACTTATAAAAAAAAGCAAAACAATTATATGATAGCATGTAAGAGCTGAAATGATCTTATTTTATTATTTTCCTCAGCTGCTTTGATAATAAAAAAATTTACATGTATCTAACAATAAATTATATTTTTTTGATTCCTGTACGTACATACATATAAATTAAATCCAATTTGGAATAGGCTTTGAATTAAATGCATAACATAATAGAATCCATAACATAGGCGAATATAAAAAATATTTTCGGGAATTTATACTAGTTTTATTTATTGTCTTAATTTTTTTTATACGCATTTACTATATGCACTTTTTAAATTTATGTACCTGAAAAACTACTTACAAGATCTCTAAACCCGTATGAATTGCAATAAATAAAAAATTTAAAACCTAAAAATGTGCATATTTGTTTCACTCTCCCCGACTAAAAAATAATTACAAAACAAAAACAATTAACAAATAATTATTTTTTTAGCTTGACTAGTTTTTATTAAAGCACTTCATCCAAACTTTTGCAACGTTCTTTACAAAACAGATCAGCATTTTCCTCGAAATGTATTTTTAACCAATATCGGAAAAAAGAGAATCTAAATTTATTCTATATTTTTCTAGCACATTCATTTCTTAATCTCATTACTTAAAAAAAATATTTTAACAATTTCTCAAAAACCATCAACCGAGACCCACCGGACATGTCGACGAAGTACAGTTATATTTAAATTATTGTGCATGATATTTAACTATTATTAGTGTAGGTTTATTGTTACAAATTATTGTTTTTTTTTAAAAGTATGATCGGTTTGTGAACTTTTTGAACGATCATAAAACTGATATTGCAATGCTAAAGGAACTGAATTTGCAGTATTACTAACGTTAAACACAAAGATTCCAACAATATCCAAATAAGCCCTTAAGATTTAATTCAGACAGATTAGACGAAAAAAGAAAACTGGTTATTACCTAAATCTTATATGTAAATATCTTTTGGTGAAGGTATAAGAATAGTGTGGGTAAAGAAAAGTACTAATCCATGCAGCATTTGATGATAAATTTTAATTATATTTCTTAATGTATAAGATCGCCATTTTTCTCAAGTAGATATATTGGCATGCTATATAGATTAAATTAAGGCTTATCACAATTTTAAGTGAATAAATGTTTCAGTGAATCCAATTCATAAAAATGTTGCAAGCAAGCATTATTTGGAATTCCGTCGAATGGAGTTCACTTATTGTTGAAATTAATTAAAATATGTTTTTTTTTTTTTAATCTTTTTAATAAGTGTAAAAGGTGTATAAATTATCGTCAGACATACTTACATAAAAAAAAAAACGACATAGTTTTTGCTCATTATTGAGTAAAGTGTAACGAACAATTAATGTACAAAAATACAAAATTTCTTATTCGATAAGGCACATAATTAATATTTGCTCATTTATTTCGGTAAAAGAGCCAAATACTTTTGAAATTCCGGAAGCACGCAATCCCGCGGGTTCAATGGATTTTCCGCCATTAAATGATCATTCAAATGCGTTGGTGGAAAACACATAATACCTTTGCTAGCCATCATTGCCCAGTCCACTTGCTGATCAATTTGCTTCAGTTGAATGAAGCAATGAGTGATTTTTCTGCCTTTTGGACTGTTGTCATACGGTGGTCTGTAAATTAAGAATTTATTTACATTTGTAATTAGATTTTTATAATTTTATATATTTTACAGCATATAAGATTAAGCAAAATTGTTATAAATTACCTTGCTTCAACGACTAATCCACCTCCAGCATGTATTAGTCTTTCAAATTGTTCTTTTCTTTCTTTTGGCGTAATAAGTAGAGCTACCATATGACGAAAAGCTCCACCTGGATCCTTTAATAATTTTATTCGCCATCTGTAAGCCGCATTCATTATAATCTGCTCGTTATCACTGTTAGCATCTGGAATAACACCTTTGCTTTTAGGATTTCCTAACTCGAATTCTTCTTCCTAAAAAGAAAATGTATATTTTCACTCTAAAGTAAATAGGTATAATACTATAAGGAATAAGTACTATCTATTATTATAACAAATTACTAACATTTACAAACTTTTGTTCATCTTTACAAGCTTCTATATAAAGGTAATGGAGAACCCATTTTCCAGCAGCTATACTACTGAGTATTTTTTCATTTCTGGCAGGTTTTAAGCAAATTAAATGGGTAGCAGATGGATCGAAAGATGCTTCAGTTGAAACTTCACCACCAAGCTCTTTTATAACTTTTTCAGCAATACCTTTATCCTGTTAAAATCGAAATAAAATAAAATATTTTCAAAAATAATTATAAACAAACCGTAAATAAATACTTATACAAAGAAAAAAATAAATACTTTTAATCCTGAAAACATAAATTTCGGTTTCGTTTTTTCTTTTTGATGAGTAGTAGAGCTATTTCCTTCATCATCAGACGTTCTGTTTGAAGTATCGACGTCTTTGACTTCTAGTTCAATAGATTCTTCATTTACAACTGACTAAAAAGGTAATTTTTTGTAATAATATTTCAAAATTATTAAGCATTTATATAATATTTGTGTGTTAATGTTCACTTACTCGTCTTTGAGGAGGAACTCTCTTGACTGGGTCTTCCCAACCAACAGAATCTGGTTGAGATTCTTTTGCTATATCTGTAATAAAATAAACCATTTAAGTTTAATAGTCGCATAAAATATTTTAAATAAAACAATTTTGCATGTGCAATCAATACTTTTAGTAATTATTACAAAATCTTACATTTTGTAGTAGGCAGCGTTGGTTCTAAGTGATACTGTTCTGAACTTAGGGACTGCCTTGTTTCAGGAGTATTTGAGGCTTTTAAAAGCATTTCATCCAATTGAGCTATTTGTCTTGAATTAATTAAAAGAAAAATTATTAAATATTTAATAATTAGTAACTGCTTATTTCACCGATAATATATATATATATATATTTACAAATTAATTGCTGGATTTTTTGGAGTCTTCGTTGGACTATTATCATCTGAAAACGATAGTCGTCTATTTGTCGTAAAATGACTAGATACTGATTCTTCTTTTTCCTTTCCTTCAGTTACTGTATTATGTCCATTAGCTGGAGCAGCGTCATTTTCATCAGCCTATAATAAACAAAATTGTTTACATATAATAAATTAATTCTAAGTAATGCTGCTAACTACATAGCTCATAGATTATAAGTATACCTGCTGAGAATCTAGACGTCCTGTGACAAAGTCCCATGCTTTGCGTTTAACATCCGAAAAAGGCTGTAAAGAATTTTTCGATTATAAAGATTCTAATACTTAAAAAATGATTTTGAAAGATTAATTCACCGTGCTACGTCTTCGCTTTGGCGGTGGTTCTTCTACCGGCAAATCTGGAAAATGATCTATCCATTTAACCCAACCTTTTCTCGTACGAGGCGACGGATTTTCTTTGAAGATCTGACCATAAGGAGTTTCCGGAGTTGAGATGTGGAAAGGGGACTGTGGAGTTTTATCACTCATTAAATTAGTAAGCCGCTTATTAATAATTGGCGTTTCACCTGTACCTACTGGTAATTGCTCCAGATTCTAGAATATAACAAGAAGTTTTAATGAAAATTTGTACTTCGTTGAATCGAATTATCTCAAGATTATTCCTATCATTTTTTCACATGGTTCGCATTCATTCGTATGATTTCGTTTGAGCAATATAAAATTCACAGTTGACAAAATAATAGCTCTTATACTTTTGCATAATCAGCCTTTAAATTAACAAATTTTTTAAAAAGAAAAACTGTTAAATTTGCTTTAGTCTTACAGAAACAATAAATTACTTTAAATATGTATAAGTTTATCGCGCTTACTGAAAATGTTTGCCTCTTCGGCGTAGGTTCAGTTGGCGGCTTCATAAGTTTAGTATCAGCAATTCCGATTCCGTTTGTGAGCGTAGTATCAGGCCTTTCAGGTGCTGTATAAACAATTATTTTCTATATATAATAATCAACGAGAATTATTTAAATAGTATTGTTAAAAAAATTACCCATGGTTTCTCCTACGAGATAAGGAGTTTCGTCTACAAGTTTTAGTTCGGAAGCACATTGAAGCAACCATTCAGCGGTTACAGCCGGCAACCTCCATTTGACTGCAGCGCTATACTTTTCTCCCTGAGGTTTTGGACAAACCAGATGTGTACTGCTGTATGTGTTTTTTTGAAGATTTGTTTTGCGAGCGAATGTGTCTTGATACCTATAATACAAACAAATACAAATTTTAAATAAATTTATAGATATTGTTATTTATTTTAGATTAGGTATTATTAATAAGTCAGATATGTATTGCTTTTCTTAGTATAATTTTTATAATCAAAATTTATTTTAAAATTTAGTAGTTTAAGACTTACAAGTTAACGTACTGCATAAGATTATTAAAATCAAAAAGTAAGATCTTTATGTTCTTTAAGTAAATTATGTAATCAAATTTGTTGTAAAAATTAATATTTTTTCAAGTACCTTGCTCCAAGAACTTCCGATAATTTGGATAAGAAAATCCTCTCAACTCCGTTGTAAGTGCTCATGCCAATTACGCAATTCGTTAACGGTTTTATATTTGGTGGAATCGTTATAGGGCGATGATAGTATTCTACGCCAACTAATCTCTCGTTGTCTATGCAATCTTCCTATAAAAATCAAATACATTTTAAGAGAAAAAATTTTTAATTTCAAGTTGCATTTTTACATAAATATATAATAAATAACTATATAATAAATTTGAAGTGATACATTTATGACACTTACGATAAATAAATCAGTGACAATTTCTCCAACAGTATGCCGTAATTCCGTACCCATTCTAGGCACAATCCCATAGTCTGGCACACCTGTATAACTTTTACTAACTATTTTACCACCCAATTCGTGAATCGATGAAACAATTTGCGTATATTCGTCGTCATCGAATCCAGTAACCATAAACACTAGTCCTATATAATAAAAAATGAACAAATAAATCTATTAATTTTAAATATCCAAATATTAACAGAACCGTACTTCTAATAAATCTTTAAGTATACCTTGATAAAGTTTTTGACTAACGAAAGATCCTTGACTGATTGGTATTGCGCTATCGTCCCGGGGGTCAGCATTAGAAGTAATGTCGTTCTCTTTCTTGGTAATCTCGTTCCAACGTTCTGAGATAGACTGGTTTTTTGTTGAGTTAAAATCATTACCAAGATTATCGTTACTTGGAAGTTTTATAATTTCACGTAAAGTATTATCTGGTTCTGAAAAAAAACTTGCCAAAATTTAATAATAAGAATAATAATGTTTCATTTTTGTAATACTCATAAATTAATTGAATAATCCAATAAAGCTATTATATAGACAAGATTTTTTTATTTACCTGACGTTGTCTTTGCAAGGTACTGTTGTACTATTTCAGAATGTTCATCATTTACAGATAATTTTGGATTTTCATCAAATAAAGGAGCAGCTGGTATTTTAGGTCTTTGCAATAATTGTAAATTCTGTAAAATTTTCAATCATATAAATTCAATATTAAAATTCATAGATGAAAAAAATATTTTTTATTAAACGTGATTCGCTATCCAATTTATTATAATTTTATAATTTATAGCGAATAATGAAATATACTTATTTAATCTAAACCACCAAAAGAACTATAAAATTAATCAACTGTAGATTAAAATTTATATTTTCAATAGCATTAATGCAACTTTGACATATTGTTATATTATTTTATCAGACAAATATTTGAATCCGAAATAGTAAAATTACAAAGTTTACCTTTTTACTCAAAGGTGATGGGGGTTCAGGTGCTGTTTGCTGTGTACTATCTTTTCCATCAAACAGAAAATTGTCTTCTGGTGCAGGTGCCTGTATTTTCATACACTCTTCCAACCATTCAACTTTTAAAATATAAGGACTGTATACAATAAAATTAAAATTACGATAGTAAACAAAGAGTCATACATAAATTATAAAGTACAAAACGTGTAATAGTAAAATAATGTACATACTACAAGCCTTTAGATTTAATGATACGTAAATCATGATTTGCTTTAAGTGGATCGCCAACAATCACGTGAGTTAAAGCATCTGATATTTCATCAAGTCTAGTTGCACTGCCTACATTTAAAATCCTATTTAACTTATCTCTGTAATTTGAAGAAAATCCTGCTAAATAAATCTAAAACCATAAATTATATTTCATTAAAAATAAATAAAGTGTAAAGCATATTTTTGTTTATTATAAATTATAATAAAGTTGAGTTTAAATTTTAAAATTTGTAGATTAGTTTTTTAATTATTGTGAGTTTGAGCTTTTAAAATAATAAAAAAAACTAATATACAATTTTTAAATCATATGATCAATAACAATTTTTTTGCAAATTTCAATTAAATATAAATTTATATTATTTTTTTTTTCATAGGAACTTACATTACATCCATCTAAAAAAGGTCCAGCCTTTTTTGCCTCTGCAATATTTAATCGCTCCAGAACTGTAACATAAGTTATTTTAGGTGCTGTAGGAATATCTGACGACATGGTTGTGCTCATAACAGTAGAGCTCATTGTAGTTGCAGAAGCTATGGTCTCATCTACGACATTTTGATGCTCTCCTGGTATTACACTTATTGTGGAAAAATTTAATGGTTCATGAACTAAAAAATAATTATTTTCAATTTTATAAGTAGAAAATTTTATAAAAACAAATATATGATATTAATAAATTTATAAATCTCCATACTATTAGATTTTTCAGGAGTAGAACATGCTTGAGTAGATTTAATTACGTAATTATTGAATGGTAAAGAGTAACCAGCTTTAACACTTTCGTAAACCCACTCATATCTCAGACACGGAATACTATTTTGCATTGCATATTTTAATTTTTCACTTAAACTAGTAGTTTCAGCTGTAATTACAACTTTGATTTTTGCACCATCTAATATTCCCATGAATTCCTGTAATAAAAAATGTAATTAAAATTTAGTTTTTATAAATAATATTTATATAAATTTTTAAAAAAATACTTACACCACCATTGTTGTTTATTAATGTTTTAATTTCTTCTTTTTGTCGCTTATTGAGATTCGTTGTTGTAATTACCAAATTCAAAAATACAGGACACTTGTATTTATCAAATATGGAATCATTAGCTGGTATGGTATCTTTCAAATTTGTCTCCCAAACAGAATTGATCCAATTTAGTGTTACTACTTTTATATTTAGTTCTACTGCACGCTTTTAGACAGTAGAAAAAACAAATTATTTCATTGTATCAGTTTTTGTATAACACTTTTCAAGCTAATTATGTAAATTATATTTACCTCATATTTAACTGACATAACGCTATCTGTAACCAAATGGGTAACACTTTGTCTCAATTGTTTTGTAAATATACCACCCATATATTCAACTTTCTTTTGGATTTCGCTCTAGAAGAAATGAAAATATTAATAGTTAGTTAACAAAATAAACTTAAATTATTTATACGTAAAAGAAATTTTAAATTATAAACTACCTTTGTAGTTCCAGAGAATCCTGAAGCACAAACAATGATGTTTCTCATAGCAGTATTAAATATTGGTGTTGTTCCATCGGGAATAGGTTCTCCATCTAAAAAGCATGATAGCAAACACCGTGGTCCAACAACACTAAAAATATACAGTAATTTCTTTATAACTCATTTTTTTTGTAGTTATAGTTTCTAAAATTACTATATTACTTTATTTATATTTTAAAGAAAAAGGTTTGATAGTTACGAAAAATATATGTTTTTGGAACTAAATAGAATAAACGTTTAGGAACAACTATTAACTTTTATAAAATTATTAAAAAATTGTGAAAAAAATAGCGTTTGACTTACTTGCATTTGAAATTTTGCATTTTTTCAAATGCTTCTCCTTCAAAAGATTCAATTACAAAAACATCTTTTTTATCAGGTTTCATCTTGAGACACTTTTTTTCAGAAATCCATTCAGGAACAATGTCCCAGTCGGAACATTTCTAAAATTTCAAAAGCACCATTAGAAATAAATACATTGGTTCTAAATAAAAGTGTATAAGAGACAGTTTTTCAAAAATTTTACTTACATTATAAGCATCCCACATATCTTCATTACACTCTTGATCACTCTCATATTTGCTGGGCACAACAAAGTAAACATTGACGTCAAACGTTGTTTGATTAGTTTCACCCTCCATTGTTCAATAATAAAGAAATAATACTGAAATCCTAACCTATATTTTACATCCTGTAAAATATGTGTTAAAATTTTCTTGCGCGTTACGACCTCTTTTCCCGCGTTTTACTTGTCAACTACTACTGATCACTGCTAGATATATATATATTTGAACCAGTATCACAACAAGCTAACCTGATCTGACATTCTGACCTAACGCAGGCGCACTGCATTAATTCCTGTGCGACGTCCTGACTCCTGCGCTGTGTTGTCTCTTGTTCAACGTCTATACAAGTTTTGTTAGCTTGGCTCGATTAACGAACAAGTTTAAATTATTGTATTCTTAGATATGTGACTTGTGGCTGTTATAGTTAAGTAATCGGCACGCGAATCAAAGCAATAAGGCACACTACGCAAGGAAGCACTACGCGAGGGCTACGAAGGCATAAGACAGGTAAAACGTTTTTAATCAATGTTTTTAAACAAACGTTAAGTAGCTAAATTTAGAAAAAACGAAATACTTTACAATTTTTTAACAAAATATTTGAATAAAATCTTTTTTTGAATCGATTTTGATATTTTTCATTCTATTTTTTATATTTTTTTACTATAAGAGCTTAAAAATAATTATTTTTTAAACTATACAAACCTTTAAATTTTTCTACAATTAGGGCACATTCAGTTTACAAGCATATTTAATTTTAAAATAAACCTAATAAATTGTATCTAACATATTATTAAAGTTATGGGGTTATAATAAAATATATTGAATAATAATGTATTTTATATATTATAATAATAAATAATTTAATTATTTAATGGTTTGATAAATAATATTAAAATTTTCATAGAAAAATTTATTAAAATAAAAATTAATAAAATTTTAAATATTCGCGCCCATTTCATCGCACCAATCACGAGCCAGTCTCTTTTCGGCTGCTCTTTCTCAGTTTTTTTGGGTTTTTATCAACGGATTAATAAATCAAATCATGAATACCTACTTGTAACATTTTTTTACTCATGCTTTTTTAAATAGTGGATTTAAGGAAGGATAAATATCAAACTAGAAGATCATCAAAGCGTTGTATAAAATCATAGGTTTAGTAATATTACAATGAGCTTCACTGTTACAAGCACGTCATAAGATAGTTCTAAGGGTATTGTAAATTTAATTTTACTAGAAGAGTAAAAATTCAGGCATCAGCACCAAATGAAAATTGATATTTGGAATTTAAATTTATAACTAGTGCAAAGATTTAAAATACTAGTTGATGCTTTATTTGATAATGATCCAAAAATATCTGCAATTCTACTACTGAAATATTACAGCAATAAATATAAAATAATGTCTATGAAATAGATTTATTTGTTTTTTCTGTAAATTTTTCATGAATATCTATAAAACGAAAAATAATAATTTTCGGATTAGGTATAATCAACGAAACATTATTCGTTTTCTTTAAGCAAAATTTTAAAGCTTCCAAGAAAATTATAAGCTTCCACATAAAATTAAAATAGTAAAATATATATATAAATATTAAGTCTTTATTAGTTCACCTCTAAACCTTTTTGTAACATTATTTTATGATCAATAAATAATTATTAATAATTAATAATTAATAATTAATAA
>UELX01003249.1:0-24780 GCA_900480035.1 Eupelmus urozonus | reverse complement strand
AAACGAAATTAAATGAGATTGGTCAAAAAAACTTTTTGGAGCTTATTCTACGATAGATTTCCTACCAAAATAATCAAGAAAACGCAAAATTTTTTTTTTGACCGAAATTGACTTTTTTAATCATGGTGTGCCCCCTTAAAACGAAGAAATCGCGTATTTTACAGATTGTCTACTTACCTTTCTCTTTTCGTAAAGAGTATGATGGCTATCACATAAAGAAGTAGTCTTTTTTTAGTGCAATCCGTCGGGTGATGGCAGCCCTTCGATTGTTGCATATTTTTAGGATCGGCTGGTAACTACAGTGAACCCTATAAATAGGGGCAGTCGTTCTATAATAGACATACATAATGAAAACTGTCAGTCACGTATTACTTGATTAAGTGTTGTCATGTTTGCGTTAAAAAATATTCACAGTTATGAAAAAACAGATGCATCTACACTTTTAAAATGGTTAAAGATATCAAAATGTGGTGCTTAATTACCGTAAAAAAAACTTTATTTTATATATATTTCTAAAAAAATATTTTATGTATTAAATACTAATCTTTACATTAATAGTTGATTCAGATAAGTCAGCTTCTGCGTCTACTTTTGAGCATGAAGAAATGTTCTTCGAATGAATTTAATTTTTTATCTGGATCATTAAAAGTTTTATATGGTGATATGTAAATAGTACATTTAGTAGAAAATAAAAATATTTATGTATTTTTTGATAATATTAATTTTAAATTATTACAATTTATATAAATATAAAATATTTTTCATTGCACGTATTCCTTACTGGCTTATTGAGAGGTCGTGCGAGCAATTGGAGGGCGTGCTTTACATGTTGAGGAGTGAGGACAAGGTTCCCGCTGTGAAGCTGGGGAAACTGCCCTATTGAGAAGGGCCTATTTAGAGGGTTCACTGTATTAGGCACAGCTGACCTTTGGATAGTACGTACTTAATCCATCGGTACGTTTGCCGCCTTGGTCTTCCATCGGCATAGTCTTGTCAAGAATTTTAATCCGTGTCTTAGCATCGAGAGTTTTCCCCATCTTGATTATTGTATGAGTGTTGGCGGCTCGCTTGGAATTCCCCAGATGGGTTAATTATGGGCCCGACAGACCAAATCGCATGCATGTTTTATATCTAAAAATATTTACGTGAACTTGAAGTGTTTGTTAAATGACAAAATATCGTTAGCTTACGAGACAATAAACATACTGTCTGCTTTGAGACAGTAATTAATTAACTCTTGTAACTTTTTCATTTATAAGCAAAATGCTGTTTTTTTTTTAACTCCGACTTTACTTCATTGTTGCTTATACAATATACTATTATTTTGAATTCTTACAGATCATGTTTTATTCCTTTACATTCATATCGTTAAAACATTCTTCGATTTTAATTCATTATGAAAATAAGTTTTTGCTCATATTTTCATATATTGGATTTATAAACTTTTAATATAAAAAGATATATATATTTTTTAATACATATAGTTTTAATTTTAATATAAAAGTTTATTAATACTTTTAAAAGTAAAAATATAAATCCAAAAAAGTTCGTTAATTTTTTTTAATTTATTATGAAACTAATTCTTGGTTGTGTATGCACAGACTGTGCTGCTTCTTTAAGGAAGGGTAAATATTCTATAAAAAATATAAACAATGTTGATAAATAACTATACAAATTTAATTCAACCCTCATCTAAATATAACAATATTTTAGTGTAATTATTTATTTTACAATTCATTAAAAAATATTTCTAATACTCCCTCTTTTCGCTTTTGTACATCATTTTAAGCACACTTGCTACAAATTTTCTTATAGTTAATTACAAAGTAATAAACACTTACAATTGTGGCATTGGATAAGAAAAAGGCATGTGTAAATTAAATAGGCTAGGTACTCTTTTTCTATCCAATGCCTTAATTATTCTGTAAAAATATTTACATAAAAATCGATACGATAATGCTATTTATCTATAGTTTCACTATAAATAATTAGAGCTTTATAATAATATACAGCTGTTAAAAAATTTTTGTCTTATAAACTTCATTAACGATATCGTGAGATCTCCAATTATATCGACATAATTTCGTTGAAACGTCGATTTATATTTGAATTTTCATTAATATTATCTAATTAATAACTTATTTACTCTCAATCATATTATAAAATAGATCGTCTTATTATCTAAAATCTCGTGGTATCATGTAAAAAGTTTTTTAAAATCTTAGAATTTATCATATATTTGATTATACAATATTGACTTTCATATTATAATTATAATTAAAACTTTTTAATTTATCGATGTACAACAAAATATTTTTTAATGTGATTCTATAAAATTGCACTTTTGATGAGATGCAATTTAGTTGATGTCATCTATCTTATGAGTCTTATACATAACTTAATACTTTATCACCAGCACGATTTTCCAATGTGTTAACTATGTTGTTATTAAAATAATAACTTGAACAGATCTAATTGATTTATTGTCAATAAATCTTTTAATTTACTAAACTAAATGTTTAAAAATAAGCTTCTTCACATTATAATTTCTTTTACTGTGAATTGATTCGTATTTTACTGTAAAAATATGTGTATAATATTTTTTTCTTTATCCAAAAATTTCGTCATTAATATATGTTTTACTTCTTTTATGTTTCGTACAGTCTGACAGTGTATTTATACAAATAATACAAGAATTTTTTAATATTTAATTTTATTTTTAATATTGCATATTTTAATATGCAAATAATAGAAGTAATTTTTAATGTTTGTATACACAATTAGATACTTTAATTAATAATAGATATGTTTATTCATTAAAAAATATTTCATAATTTAACAAATTATATTGTTGATAAGAAAAACTTATTGATATTTCAGATTTTTCTAGTGCATTGATCACTGCAAAATGTAAGCTTGAAAAAGCGTAAAAATTATTTGAATTAAAAACGTAATTTGTTTATAATAAAATGCCAATAAGTATTCGAAGGGAGATTAGATATTTCAGATCTTCATAATTGTCTTAATACCCTAAAGTTCAGTAGCTCCTAGTGTCAAAACACACCGCCATGCGCTCTTTAAAAAAGAGTCCGATGTGATCGTTGTTTCATACAACTATGACTTTAAAATCTATTTCAAACCCCTGTTGAGGTCAACAGTCGTACGAAAGTTCTTTAAAAAAAAACCTACATCTCTCACACTGTCTCCCTCAAATGGGCAGTGGCTGCAAATATTCGCGCAGCGCGGCGGGCGACGGCAACAAGTATCCATCCGGATCGAGGGCGTCGGGTGTGCGTATAGTAACAGGTCCCTGGGGCGGCCTTGGCAGCGAGCCTATCTGACTGTTGGCTGAAGATTTAACGCCGTTCTCCTGGAATTGATTCGGCTGGCAGGGACCGCCGGCCTTCTCCAGCTTCTCGAGGATGTCGGGAAAGCGGAGCCGGTCGCGCGGCTCCGTTTTCCAGCAGTCACGCATTATCTGACAGACGTATGGGGGACAGTCCTCCGGTGGGATAAGCATTATGCCCTGTAAGATCAGCTTCACCACCTAGAAAATTTTTTATTTTTTTTATTTTCTGGCATGTTTGATTTGTGTTGAATGTATCATTTTTAATGATTTTACATAGTAAACTGATTTTTTCTAGCAAACAATTAATAATACCCTTAACTTCAGTTTTGAATAAATTGGACAACAAAAAATGGTATGAAAGTATATTATTCTACGTTTTGAGGGATTTGTAACGTTCCTCTTTAGGGCTTAAAAGTATATAAATTATTAAGACACGTTAATAGTCAAGCTGGTTGATCTGAAAATGCAGACAATAAAGCAACACGTTGGTTTCTTGAAGATCTCTTTTTCATTCATTAATCATTACAGCTATGAACACTAAAATCAATAAAGCTAATAAATATATTTTATTTACATTTTTGCTGCCCAGAAATAATTGGAAAACATGTATTAAATAATATTTTTATTTATCAACTCTAAATAATTTAAAATCTAGAAATTGCCTAGTACAGTCTACCCATAAACTAAATTACAAAATCGTCATTGTTAATATAGAAGGATATCATAATTTTATTTTGAAAGGAATGCAATTTTCCTCTCCAATGAGTTAGAAACGATCCATTGTATCTATATCAAGATATTATACGAGGATTAACATAATCGATAAAATTGTTTCTTACCTCCTCGTTATTATGCCCGTAATAAGGCTGCTTTCCAAACGAGTAAACTTCCCATAGAACGACTCCGAAACTCCAGACATCACTTTCTAGAGTGAATCGACCGTACATAACACTTTCTGGAGACATCCAGCGAACTGGTAGTAATCTCGAACCTCCAATCTGAAAATATCATGACTTTTAAAATTTTGCAGCTCGTGTTATAGCATTAATTTCAGTCAATTTGGAAAATCATTGAATCTCGAGTTATCTTGATTAGCGCATAATGCGAATTAATCCAGATATTCAATAATGCAAAATGCATTCGTACAATATAAATTATTTGAATTTTAGGTGCAGCCTAGTGTAATAAAGTGAAATTAACGTTATTATTCCTATTATTAAATTCAAATAATATAAAATATAAAATTTTTGATTGATGTTAATGCTGCAATTTAATAAAATTTTTCTACTTATTGAATATTAAATATTCGCATTTTACATGGACCTTTCAATAGAAATTCATTAGTATAAAATTAACGTAAGAATTAAACACACGTGATTTACCTTGTAATAGTCGCAGGTGTAGACGTCACGCGACATGCCAAAGTCGGCGATCTTGACGATGAGGCCCGAGCCCACCAGACAGTTTCTGCAAGCAAGATCGCGATGAACGAACCTCTGTGCCGCAAGATACGTCATTCCGGCGGCTATCTGCGTCGTTATCCAGTGTAGGGAGTCCTGCGAATATCAGAGCCACAAAAGACATTAATACACATAAGCATGAAAGCCTTCTTAAAACGATAAAAATACCCTCGAAGAGAAAGAGCTAACTTCGGGGAATCTGCGATCGCGCAATGAGCAAAAATTACGTGGAAATTCATTAAGTAATCGCGCTAGCGTTTTGCCGTTATCGAGTTTAATTAGTTATCGACTGATGCGCCACTGCATGATATTCTTATGGTAGCGAGAAAATATAATTCTTAATACTTATGTTGATAAAAATTGTGAGTATTTCCATTGATTGTAGATGTCTTGCTAAATGCACTCTAACGAGTTTTGTGAAAATTTAGAAAATTTTAATTTAAACAAATAGTTTTGTATAAAATAAAATTAAATATATACTAAAATAATTTATAATAGTATATTTATTATTAGAACTTTTCAAAAGCTTCTAAAATACTTTTTAACTTTCTATAAACATTTTGGTACTGATATTTTCAATTGCAAAAAAAACTCAAATTGTTAAAGTTTAAACTTTTGGATATATCAAGTTTTCATTCTTCTGCTGTAATTGAACTATTTTTCACACATTTTGCACAAAATAAATGTGAATTAAAAAAAGGCTTATTATTCAAAAGTTTGGATTTACAGCTTTAACGGAGGATTCCTTTCATTTTCAGGTTACTACCGTGTGATGTCATTTAAGAAGCCTTCTTAAATGATATCACTCATTAGCAACCTGAAAAACCTTAATAACTAATTTACACAAAACAGTATAACAAACTTTGTACTATTCTATTTCCACGTCCCTATATCAAACAAACACTAAACCGCAAACAGCTCTTTAACTTTCCTTCATAAAAGTTCTCCGGAACAAAATCGCAACACTGACCTTATTCAGAGGCTGTAGACCAGGCGTGGGAGCTCTGAGGGTTGGCGAATTAGCCCTAAGCACCTCGGCTAGGTCCCCGTAGGGCATGTACTCAAATACCATCCAAGGACCATTGGTGGTATCGCGTAGCACGACTCCAATTAACGAGAGGATGTTGTCGTGGCGGAAGGTCGACATTATGTCCACCTCGCGCATGAAGTCCTCCTCGGCTTCGCGACTTGCGCTGTCCTTCAGCACTTTGATGGCCACCACTTCCGTCGTGCCGTCTTCGTTGATGAACTCGCCTAGGGTAGGTGAAATAAGATTTTTAGAATTTTTTATTAACGCGTTTGAATTTTTATTGAGATTATTTAGTGCGCTAAATAGCTATACGAAAAAGTAGGTTTTTGGAATTAACAAATTTAATATTGAAATTAACAATAATCAACGGATAACTTGAGAAAGTTATTATTACTTTAAAAAATTAGTATTTTCGAATATATCGTGACTTATTTTAATAACGTGATATTTTGTCATTATGCACATTTATTTCTTAATTATTATTTATGTATTATTAGCTATTAGCTAGTAAGTATTAACCTTACGGCACATTATAAAAATCTCTATTTTTCAAAGAGAAATCACGAGAAAAAAAACTGAAATTTTGGAAAAAGATGCAAAATTACATTCTTTTCAGGTAAAAAGTGGATATTTAGTTGGCAAAATGACTATATTTTCAATATACAGTATTTTTTTTTTAAATTGCAGATTCATTTAATATTTTTGTAGAACTTGGCTACATATGTAAATATATAAATACGTCTCGAATTCGTATTTGCTTAAGTCTTTCTATAGCAGATAAACTGCTTGAAACGTACGTAATAATATGCGGCCACAGGCCGCAACTAAGTTCTCAGTATAGACGATGTATTTCCGTACCTTTGTAAACTTTTCCGAAGCAACCTTCGCCGATGTCTTGGAGGAAAACGAGCGAGTCTCTCAGGAGAATTGGCACTTCCGGCGAGGCGTAAGGGAAGTACTGCGGATTCGGCGTGTATTTGTTCGCCAGTAATAGGCTCGTTTTCAAGTTCATCGGCGACGCCTAAAACAATACAGTCGTATTTAGTACCCACGCATCTCTATTAAAGCAGCCGAATGTAACGGATTAATTAAGTTTAGCGAAATAAAAGAAACTTCATTAATTCTGTTGCAATACTGTGTGAATATTGTTAGGATATTCTCTTGAGCTAAGTACTTATAATTTAATCAGAGACAGGCGCGCTCGAAATGGTGATTGATTTCACAACACGAGCGCGCGCGTCCCTAAGTTGTTTTCTTTATTATCATTGCGGAATGCGGGGAGGCAAAGTGTACAATAAAATGATTGATTTGTCGGCGGGTATGTGAATATATAATTACTTCGAGATCGCCGCGCTTGGACTTGGCATTAAAACTGCGTCGTTTGCAGTAGTATATTAACCCGATGACGATGGCCAGGACCAGGACGCAACCCACTACGATGCCGGTGACCTCCGGTAATCTTGGCTCTAGTCGTTCTACCTGCAAAAAGAAAACCGCTACGTTAGTGATTGTCTATACAGAATGGCTTTGAAATTACTTGTATATAATATTACACTAATTATTTTATTGCTTGTCAAGAAAATTAGTTAAGTCGTTTAATTGTTTACCACTCCAAGTTGCAGCTTGTAAGTAAATTAGAGGAATATTATTAAAGATTATTGGAATATATAGTGATTTGAATGCGCTGCTTTTGAATGGTTACCTGCTCGGGTTCTGGAAGTACCGTCGTGCTATCCGTAACGTTCCCACTAGGTGGTATTATATTGTGTATGGCTTTTGGCGTCAGAGGAACTAAAAATAAATATTAATTATTAAATATTTTTATTTGTATGTAAGTAACAAAAAGTTCTAGTAAAATATGAAAATTATTTCTAATATTTTGAATTGCTTTAATTTTATTGATTTATACATTTAGAGAGCTTCAAAATCAATTAAAGACTGAATACGTTGGTAATTTCCAAGCTTTACAGTGATCAACAATAACAAAATCTAGGTTTTTCATTCAATCCAAAAAGAAAATAACTTATCAAGTTTTGCTAAGCATTACCTAGGCCTAATTAGCAATCTATACTCAATCTCTTATTAGAGCCTATTTAATGTTCGATTCAGAAATTTTAAATGTTAATAAAAAAAGTCTCTTTACTAATTTGTTCTTAAAAAAGAAACAAAGCTAATATTTTGTAAAATTTAAAATTGAATGAAAAAAAGGCCGCTTATAATTGATGGTGATTATACAACACCCTCTTAATTAAAAAAATCCACTAATTAACATTACTTAATAAAAAAAAGAAAATAATTAAAAACAAAATTACCGACGACGCGATGCGGACACTTGAGATCAGCCGTAGGTGGCGACTTGTCGTGGGGGCAGATGCAGCGCGAGGTGTTGTCCTCGGCCTCTTTGCAGGCGGCCTCTTTGCCGCATATGTTAGGCCGGCCCGCACAATTCATGATCTCCACGGTTCCGCCTGACGGCTGCAATCTCTCCAATAAATCCGCCGGATGCTGCTGCTGCTCCGTCATCATCGGGAATTCTGGAACTGTCGTTTATTGCGATGATAATAATGCGCCCGCGAATATATATGCGTGCGCGTGCTTATGGAATTAACGTACGCATTCAATTCTCTTTCAATGGCGGATTCGCAGAAATGCGGAATTTAGTGCATTGAGGGTGACTGTGTTGACTTGATTGAATGGGATTGGATTTGCATGAAATATATCTAAATACGGCTTAATCGAGCGGTCTAAGCGATTTGTCGCTTATAGTTTGAATATTACATGATGTGATGAGGTATGCAGGTCAGGGATCGACTAGAGTTAAATTTAAGTCGAAAAATCCGTGTTAGAAGTGGAATAATAAATCCATGTTACTGTGACGAGTATAATTAGTCTTCCAGGCGTTGATATTACAAATGATAAAAATTAGTTTACAAAGATCGAAACGGTTAAACTCAAACGGTCCGCGACTAAATTTACGACTACCCACTTTTTCGAGCCTCTAATCAGGTCAAACAAATCCACGACAGAAATAAAGCTGCCAAACCGTCTGCATCCGCGCGCCGGCCGAGATCGGCAGCCAGAGAGGAAAAAAACAAATCCTGCACCTCTCGTAATTTCATCACAGCCACAGCCTCTCCTCCCTCACCATACCATTATGCTTATGATCTATTTTCGGTATTGTGTAACGGCGCAAACGCGCCTAAGTGGAAATTCATATCCATCTCTTAAGAAGAGATATAAGGAAACCCGCTCGCTCAAACAAAGCCGCCCCCCTAAACAATAAGCTCGCCCGCTTTGCGCGACCTGTTTACGCAGAGAGGCTCTCTCTCGCGTTATTTGTAGTAATATGAATTTCAAAATCCGAGCGCCGGTTTATTTGGCCGATCGCCGCGGCCGGCGGGCTCTGTTATTCTTGTCCCACGTGGGCAAACACTATTCTTCGCTGGAAAAGTGCTGCAGCTAAGTGCAAGCTCGACGACCCAAGCTGTCTGGGCTGATTTCTCTCTCTTTTTCTCCCTCCTCCTCCGCGCGGCGTTCGCCTTTCCCCGCTCTCTGCTGGCGTTATTCAGCCGCGGGACATGTATATAAGTGTTGATGCTGTACAAGGAGAGGGAGGAAATTACCGGCTGAGTCCGATCGAGCTGTATATCCCCTTTTGTAATTTTACGCGGAACGGTCTTCTTTATCCTCGGCTCTGTTCGACTCGCTTTGAACGGCTGCACTTTCGAGAAAACGAGATTACCAGCGCGCTGGCGGAATTGATTTAGGCGCGAAGCGCTGGTATTTCACTTTCTTCGGATAACGGAGAGCGGATAGGAGAAAGGAGATAGGACGGGGATCGGGGAGAGCGCGCTGATTTTATTTCACGCCTACGAATCGCCGATTTAAAGCGCTGGGTTGTGTATAGGTGCGCTTGTTGGGTCCGTTAGGATTTCACCGATCGGGCGTTCTAGAAATGCAAATGGGCGCTGGGTTGGATGGGGCTTTGTGCGATGTTGGGAGGATGGACGGGTTTTGTGGTGGAGTGGTTTTCAGAGGATGTTTGATGTTTTTTTTATAGCGATTTTTGGTGGTTGGTGGAATGATCGGTAATGTGGTTTAAGGGGGAGGGTTAATTTCAGAGGAATAATCAAAAGTTTAAAAATTTTTAATAGAAATTTTTAGTATTGTTGATTAAAAAAGAGTCTGCAATGAAAATTAGCGAAATAATCTTTTCCTTTATATACTGTTTATGCTTTTTGCTGAAATAATATAAAACGAGTAAACAATGCATTTGCATCAACAAAGAATTATGTTTTTACTTTTATATAAACTATCGTCGAATAAATGTGAGTTATATGCCTATCATTACGCGTCACTCAAAAGTTAATGCTCTCTTTATCAAGTGCAATTTTATTGGGCATTAAGTTAAATCAAAAATTTGGTGTAAACATAATAACGCTTAATTAATTAGAGAGTGTTTCGCGTCAAACTAAAGTTGATAAATTTATCAGATTATTTTTCCTCTCACGCTTTCCATAAATTCGACGCAACTCAACAACTTTATATTATTCTTATACAACATAAACCTCTCCAGAAGAATTCATACCGTTTCAGCATTCACCGTTTACTTAACCAACGTAAAATTACACCAAAACATAAACCAAACGCTCCCTTCCAATCATCATCCATCAAAATCCCAAACTATCCAATCCCAACACGCATCAAACCTCTCAAACCAAACCATCCAACCGCACACTTCCCAGTAAAAACCCAACCCGCTCACCAGTCCAATCCTCACATTCGGTAGCCCGACGATAGCTTTAATGAGTTTATTTATTCCCCACCGGCCATAAACCGATACTCCTCGCGGGCGAGACGCTTGCGATAATCGCTCTCAGATTCGGCCGCTCACGCGTGCGATTACGAAAACACAGGCTATACAGCCGCATAACCGTACATCTTGCGGGCGTATAGTGCGCGTATACTACGCGGAGAGAACGAGGATACGGCCGCAAGCTGCGCGCGCTCTTTCTGGCCCCTATCTAAACGATTACGGCTTATACGAGCGCGCGCGCCCGATAAATACGTACAAAGTTCCTTCTTCCTCGTGTGTATACGAGCATCACGAGGAGCGGGACGGTGCTGTGTGAGAGCTGCTGTATTGCGGAGAGGCTGCCGAGATCGGTAAACAGCGCTAATTAATTTTCTCGCGGCGATTAATCGGCTGGGTTTGTTATCCTCTTTTTTTTGTGTGAGTGTGAGTGTGACGAGAGCGAGGCTTGTCAAACGGAAAACAAGTGAGCTTGCGGTCTCCGAGCTCTGCTTTACAGCTGATTGTTATGCGCGCGAGTAGAGGCGAAGGAATATTGTTGATGCGGTGGGATGGGACTGTTGCGGTTTTCAAGTTCAATATCAATTGATTTGTAGAGATGGTGGGGTCGCGGGGTTTTGTCGGCTATCTATAAGGTAAGTTGAGTGTCAGTTGTATAATTTGTTGTTCATAAAAATGAAAAAATTGGATAATTTTTTGAAACTTTTAACAAAGTTAATTTTTATTTGAAATATTGTCTGAAATTTTAAGGAGCCTTATTAATCGTCCCTTTGAAATGTACTTGTTCAAAATTCGATCTATTAGAGCTTAATAGTAATCAAAAGGTAAGTTGTAATAAAAACTCACTTTGTTGAAAGTTTTAAAAAATCATCAAGTGTTTTAATTTTTATAAACAACAGACTATAGCTGACGTTTGACACACCTTGAATTAGACTAACGCATTATTAACGCAACATGTGATTAATTACAGAAAAACTTAATTAATTACAGTAATGTGATCATGGCAGAGTATTGGGAGCAATTGCAATGAAACAAGAGATACAATCATTGATTGAACTATTTTATAATGATTCAAGTTGCATTTTTTGCTTCGCTGTATTATGAACACATTCTGAAAGTTGAAAATAACTGTATAATTGTAACTATACAAAATTGAAGTGTATAGCACATTTCAGATATTACAATGCACGTGATTATCCGAAGATGTTATAATCAGGGACAACAGCTCGATAAGGACTAAGATGCTTCTGCGCACTAACAGCATATTACTATGTAAATGTAAACAATATGGGACTGAATAAGGTCCAGCTAAGTTCAAGGAGGCGTGTAAATATTCAGACAGGTAAGACGGATGGCTTATTTCATACTAAATCTATTATAATTATGTGAGCTATTCTTTCCATATTTATTTTTCAAATTTTTTAAATACTCAAAACGTATGTAAGTGTAGTAAATATACTTTACTCTATTTTGCAAACTAATCATGTATTAGCCATTTCTAAATAGAAATTAATTAGGTTTAATTGAAAATTCAGTAAAGCTCTAAGTTCTATAGAATTTTTTAAAAATTTTCATTATATTTTTTACGCAGTTTCTCTTCATTGAAATGCGAGAATACAGTAAATACTGAAAAAGCGATAAACTATTAGAAAAAAATTAATTTTTCTCAATGATTATCAATAATATACTTGCAATAAATCTGAACCAATCATTTTTCCATTACTATCAAAGCTGAATACATCGGACTTGAGAAAAATTTTCGATAAAACAGTCTCTACATCCTAGCACACAATATCACAGCGAATTAAAGCACGCAATTCCAACAGCTCGCCAGCTCAAAGTTCATAAAAATCAAAAGTGCACGCAAACCGCCGAGATGTTAGACATCGCAATCGATTACATCGCTGCTCCACGCATCAATCAGAATGCATTTACGCTCGAAATCGACGTTCATAGCCGCAGAGGTAAATCGATCGCGGCGGCTGCGCTTATATTCTCTTCCTTTCTCTCGGCGTATCCGGCTTTTATTAGAGAACAATAAAGCGTTAACTTTTCTTTTCTTACTCCCGGAATTTCCACTTTTAAACCCCTTAAATTCTGACTTTTTTGATACACCTATCAGAAAGCCGAGGTATCTTGTTTTTAAGCTGATTCGATGCTGTACCATATTTCGCGGTGCGGTATTGTATTCTAGCTGTGCTTGTGCTATCTCAGCGTGTGATCTGTACCATTAGATTTGAATGCAATACGAGTATCGTGCCATGCAGCGTTCTTTCGCTATATTTACTGTTTCTTGTTCTTACATGACTTTGGACTTTAATTTTTCATTGCTGCTTTATGATGTTTCTTGTTTATGTACTAGTTGTCAAGATTGTTATGTAACAAGTACTAAGATATATTACCATTTAAAACTTTCTCTACCATAATAACAAACGTAGACTTTCAGCATTGCATGAATTCCAAATTCACCCACAAAAGCCTCAAAACAACTTAGAATCCACAATAAAAAAAATCAAAAAATAATTAAATTCACAACACTCTCTTTCTCACAGCAACATCAAGGACCAAACTGCCTGCGCGTCCTTTGTCGGTGCTAAAAAGAACCCCAGCATCCGACGATCTTCCTCTCTCTCTCTCCGCTAATTTCGAAGATTCAAACTTGGTTCGCGCGCGCGAACTGGCACAGTGGAGGCATTCATTTGGCCTCGTAACGGGTCAGAGCTTTATCTGCGCGGTCAGCGGTCCCCGACAACGGGGCTCGCTGTATGTTACGCGTATTCGCAATGCTGCTGCTGTCGCTGATTTAAGGACGAGCCGGCCCCAAGTCCCCCCTTCTTTGGGCCTTGCGGTTTCGAGTTGAATAAGTTGCGGCGCGGAGGGATTTTTTTTTGATTTTTCGGGAGGTGAGATTTATGAGGAGGTGGTGGTTGAGGTGTTTCGATTTTTTTTTTGTATGAGTAATTTTTATTGATAGCCTTTTTCGGATGTGAAAGATTAAAAATTTTGTTTTACTTTGCAATATGAGTTTGGTATGAGTTTTATTATTTTTTAAGGCTCAAATTAAGTTTTAGTTAAATGTATATAATTATTAAAAAACAAGCGTAAGCAATTGAACCTTTATCATGTTTATTTTGAAGTATCGTTATTTATATTTGGAAATTGAAATTACAAACAACTCTGGTTTGTAATCTCTAAAATATTATTATCAATCACCTTGAAAGCTGCAAATTTTAATTAAAAAATAAATATTTTAAGTTTTTAAAACATATTTTATTGGGAAATATGAAAGTCATCAAAGTTAAATCTTGCAAGAGATGGTAAATATATTATCATAACATAAAATATATGTTATAGTTAAATACTTACTTAGCATATCTTTGCTGAATTTGGAAATTTTAGTGTAATTTTAAGTGATAAATCAAAATCTTGTATCGTGCTATCATTTCTACAAGAATGAAAATGCTAATAACTTAAATTTTGTCATGAATAATTTAAACGCTACAGGTACGTCAGATTAAAAAAATATTTATCTGTTGAAATTACGGATAACCATTTAAAAACAATTTAATTGACTTAACTTATCAGTTTTTGATAGATATTCAAATACCTTAGTACATGATTAGTGTAATCCACCAAAGAATAAATACAAAATTCGCAACGTTTCTCTATATAAATACATTATATATGATGTTCCATTTACAAAATTATTTTTTCTTTTGAAAAATTACATAATAAACATGATTTTAGTTTAGAATTAGGCATTACGTTGTTTTATTTATTAATATAGCAATTTTTTAAAATTGTAATTGATATTATTATTATTATTTTTAAAATTATTTTAAGTAACGTTTCTAATATTCGGATATTAGCAACAAATGATATTATTGTCTTTAAACCTATATCAATAACGATAACTGTAATATAAAGCTTAAAAATATTTTTTTCAGACTTTAGTTCACCGAGTAAATTCAACTCTAAAACAAAACGGTTACATTTTAAACAGATGATCTACTTCTTTTACGACTACAGGATTACGTTGCACATTTCCGCGCGTAGTTTCGATCCTATCAAACGTGTATCAATAATTTAACAGCTGCAGTTTACGTGAATTCCATTATTGTAATCTCAAACGTTTCACTCTCTAATTTCCAAAGCTTTCGAAAATATACTTCCGGAGGTCTTTTGAAAAACTTATTTATCTCAAAATGCAGATAAAAGTATTACTTATTCACGAGTAAATTCCTAGGCTAAGATAAAATTGTTAACAGAGTAAAACTCGTCATTTGTTTTTGCCCAGGCTATCTGGCGAGAGCTAGGCGAGATTTACATTTGAACGGGAGGCAAAAAAGGGACAGCTAATTTTCTTTTTCTTCGTTTTATCGCGCGCACGATCGTCAGAGTCCGACCTTTCGATAAGATATCAAGAGTCAGACGTAGCGGGTTCGATATACTCTTTTCTTCATGGGAGACTCGTCAACAAGCTATTTTAAAATCGCTAAAGATATTCAAATTATTCATGCTCGTGTTAGGAGAACAGATATTTGCATACTTTTTTGTATTATTAGATAGAAACTTTTGATTGACTTTCACTAAATTAATTTTTATGTTCAGTAATCAGTAAATATTTTGTTTTGTACTGTAAACAGTTTTATGCAGCTAATATATAGGATTTTTTTGTTAATGTAAAAATATAATTGTTTATACAATCTTATTCAAAAATGTAAAAATAGAAAATTATTGAAAATGTAAATTTTTTTTCCTTTTATATCGGTAAAATAACCTTTTATTTTTAGATTGTTAAATTTCAAATTTTATTTTTATAAGTTAGACTATTTATAAGTACTATACGCTAAATAAAAACAAAATTTCTTAATTCGTTGACATCAACATGTAGAAACAGCTTTCTAATATTTTAAATGGGTTATAGTTTAAAAGGCAGTCATGGAATAAGTTTTTCGTACATATTTAATTATCTATAAATATTGTTTTTCTTTAAGTGTCAAATTTTAAACCACATTGTTTTAATGTTTATATTTGAAAGGAGTTTATTCCTTGATTTATAAGAGAAAGTTGTAAATTTCAACCCGTATAATTACATTCATTCCCATCCATCAAAATTCCCTGCAATTTCAAAATTTTCCAACACCCACCAAAGCCAAATCCTCCTCCATAAAATCATCAAACCAACCATCTCCCATCTCCCCGCATCATCTCAGCCCGCCCGCGATCCAACACCCACAACATTCCCATCCTCCCGTTCATCCGCGCATCCTCAACAAGCTGCCACTGTCTCTGCTCGCAGATCATTCAATAACGCGGCCTCGTCGTCCTTATCACCAATCCCACCGAGCTAACATCGTTTATCTCTCAGCGTCGCGTCCGTTAAATCAAGGTAACTCGCAGATACTCCCATACCCTACACACAACACGCTCACACAGCCGTTCCCCCGGTGAAATATATACATGCACCGACTGCCTAGTCAGTCCTAACTGATTTTCGTTCCTAATAAATAAAGCTCTCTAACCGCGCGGCGTGCGGCCTTATCCGCGATTACGTCCCCTATCTCCAGCCCATAAACCAGCCCCGCGCCTATCGGTATGCACCTACTCCTTTTTCTAAACGCGTCGACATACGCGCGTCCTCGGCATATAAAACACACTGGCAGATCGCGATCTGAGCCACGGCGATACCTGACACGCGCCGGGGTGGATGTAGCCGCGAGGCTGGAGAGACCGACGGCCTCTGGCTGAACATGTATTAATCCGAATGCAAAATAATGGGCCGAGTATGTATCGCGGAGCGCACAAAGCGAGCCACTGTGCCCGGAGAACTTTATAAATGAGCGCGGATTCGAGCGAGAGAGAGAGATTGGATTAGATTACGCTCTCTCTCTGGCGCTCTCTCGGCTGGAAGCGTGCGCATATGCAAGCAGGGTTACGTAAGGTTTGAACGGTGCATTTTAAGTTTGTGTGTGTGCTGTTTGCGCCCTGTGTGTGGTTTTTTTTTTATTGGGGTTAAGCGATGGACGTTGATGAACGATTGTGAGGAGTGACAAGAGTAGTGTGTGGTTGATTTGGTATTGGCCGGAGCGCGCGCGATTTTGAATTTTGATGGAGATTTGTGGGATTGGTGGTGTGGGAATGTTTTATGAGTGGATGGGGTGGGTGTGATGATTGAAATGATGGTTTGGAGCTAGATTTGGGGAGCGATGGACCTTGTTGTTGATTTTTTTATGGATGATTTTATTTTGGGAATTATGATGTGTTTATTATGATTATAAGAAGTGAATTTTATAATGGAGATGTTTTAGAAAGATCGCTTTATCATTTAATAAAACTAAATGTACTGTGAAGAAATTATTAATAATTTAATAATATAATTAGGCACTTAATTAACTGCCGAGATTACTAATGACATAATTTTTATGTTTCTATCATACCATTTATATTTAGTCGGAAAGAGATTCTAATAAATAAAAATTATAATGCTCAATATTATACAAATAAAACAAAATATTATATGTAACATTACTTGGACCAGTTCGTTTACAAGAACATATTCTTGACCAACACGCTTTTAAAATTACATTTCTGCATTTAGATTTAAACTTTTGTAACATAATATTTTGGAGCAGTTACCGTTTTCTACTGAAAAATATATAATTAAATAATAAAAATTTCCGTGACATTAATTTCTTTATTTTAGTGTTTAGGACAGATTCTTTCAATGTAATTTTATAAAAAAAAAAAAACGATTTATTTATTAATGATCTAATACGAAAAGAATTTCTTTCAGTATTTAAATCAAAAGTGGATCTAATTTTAATTCTAATAAATTCTTTTCTATCGTACAGCTACAATCTATCTTCTAATGAAAGTATCTCTTATGAGCACTTGAACTTTAATGGTATTTGAATTACATACAATCTATAAATTATGATCTATTTTCTATTCAGGTTTCATAATTTTACTCACATGTGCTACTGAATATACATTCGTATACTAATATAAACTAACAGTTCCCGGAACGTATTGTACTACAATAATCGTGATCTATATTATATTTTCAATATCTATTACGATAAGAAATCATAGCGGAAATATATATAAAAGATCTTCTAACAATTTCTATACTTGATATTTGCAATGCTGCTAAAATTTGCCATTAAGTCATTCCAATACAAAACTTTTCGAAAACAATGATAAATCAATTCATCCTCCACCCAGCATAACAGCAACGCATCAAAAACCAGCAACCTCAACCACAACAATCCACGTCCACATTCCCATCCCAAAAAGAATCTTAGACACAATGCAAATTATACATTCTAATACCCAAACTCCGCCCACCTAAAGCCTCCTCGACGCACAGTAGCGTCGCGCCCCGAACCTTAAACTCTCTCCTTTTCTGCAGCATCATTACTACATCCACGAAGATCCCTACCCGTCGCGCGCGCATAAACATCTCAAATCCCGCGTCGCCGAGAAACGAGCAGCTCGAAAAGCCGGACGAACGAGGCAGACTCGAGCACGAGCCGATAATGCGCGCGATAAATCTAAATAGACAAGAAGCCGGAGAGCGAGCGTAAGAGATAGAGATTGTATAGGAAAGAGAGCGCGCGCAAGATGCACCCAAAGCGTTTCGGCTGCGCGAAGCGATCGTCATCGTGGGCGCGCTAGAGAGCTTGTTTGTGTGTGTATGCATATGCGGGTACAATGTGCGGCTTTCAGAGAGCCGCTCTGTGCTACTTGTGTATTGTACGGGAGCGAGTCTTGGGTGTATGGTGGGTGGGCGGCCGAGCGCTTCCGGAAATTATGTATTCGCCTGGTTTTTTGCGAGGGTGGTTGGAGAGGTTTGATGGTCGTTGGGGTTGGCTGCTTGTTTGGTTGGGTCGAGTGGGTTTTTTGATGGTTGAGCGGGGGTGTGGTAGGTTGAGATTGTGGACTGATTGGTTGGTTGTAGTAGAATTTCAGTCAGTTTCGTTTGTTTATTTAAGTAAGAATTTCTAATATTAATATTAATATTCTTAAAAGATTCAAGAAAAATAAATCTTAATCAGTATAGTATTGAATATATTATTATAATATAATCGAATATTAAAGACTTTATTTAGGACTTAATTAAGATTTAGTTAGGATTTAACATTTTAATTTATATTGCAACGATTAGTCTTATTTACTGAAATTTCTACTTGTGTTTATAGTCTTAGCAATAGTAAATATATAACAAGTAAAATTATCACATTATAATCAACAAAGCATTAATTAATTCCAACTTTCTAATATATCACTATCGACTCAAGTCTACTTAAAAACTACAAATTTCAAACAACAAAAATTTTTATCAAAAGTATTCATCAACACTAATAAAAAAATCACCAAAAAATCGCCCGTTAAAAACCGAACTCTCTCCAAGACGGACACCTTCATTTTTACCTTCCATCACAGGCACCCAAGCGCCACAGGTTGCGCAACTCGCGCTCCGCCGCGAAAACACATGGCGCGCTCTGAAATTCGAAGCACTCGCTGCACCTTCGGGATATTTATTAGCCGAGCGGAGGTGGCCTGCCGCGCTGACGGGAGACAAATCGATGCCGATAACTCGTCGCGAGGGAGGTGCAGATCCTTGCGTATATTGTGCTTGTGTGCGTGCGTATACAGCCAGTGCGTAAGGGGGCTCGTTCAAATTCGCCGCGTTTTGCATACAATGCGCGAGTTTATTTGATTTCTGGCGGAGGGGGGGAGGTATTGGACCGATCGTTTGTCGGAAGTTATGTAAACGATGAAGGGTATTGACACCTCGGGGTGAGTGACATGCGAGTGGAGAGGGGAAGTTTGAGGAGGGATGAGATTTAGTTTTGGTTAGGTTTATTATTAAATTATAAGTCTTTGATGGATATTGAATCTGTCTGGAAAAAACTAAGATTTCAGCATTTTATCTTGATTGCCTCATTTATTTGCATCAGCAACGTCGAGAATTGTCAAGTAAATAAAAATAATCAGAGCATGATTAATTACAGGGACTTTGCGTTCTGCGGCTCAAAGCTGATGTCATTGGGTACATTTGCAGTCTATTACAATGAAAAAATAGTTAAAACAATTGAAACATTTTTCACCTCCAGAGTCGCGAGCTGCTTTTGGATATTGTTTTAAGATTACTAATGATCAATCCAAAGATAATGAACCGCAGAAAACAAATAGAAAGTCGCTCGCAGGTAACAATGGGCCATTTATCAAATGCCTGCCTCCGATTTTTATTCCAAACACTCCAATTAAGATAAGTCGCAGCAATATTTATCCATCAATTTATTTACCGTTACTCATACTCATTAGACTCACTTTGTAAACTTTATTCGACTCTACTCTCTTATAAACGCAGCCACTCCAAGCGCGTCCCAAAAAAAACACATCACCGAGCTCCCCTTTAAACTTCTCCTAACGCAAAAACACGTTAAATCGTCAGTAAGAAAATCGCTCTAAAGTAAATGGGCTTCTCGGGTTATCCCGGCTTTAATGACGCGCTATTTTGAATAACGATCGCCCCCCGCCTCTTCTTATAATGCGATCGCGCGCCTTAAGTATAACAGCTTCCCTGCGCCGACTGCAGTTTCGCCAAATTGAAAGCAAAATCAATTACCGACGCGAGAGCGGCGCGCATGCAACACGATGGAAAAAGCAGTCGAGCGAGCTTGCGCGCTCTCGTCTGCGTATAGGTATGTGTCTGAGCGAGGCAGCCTTCCGACGAGCTGGCTTGAGTTATTTTCGAGCTTTCTGTATTTTATTCGAAAACAAATGGGGAATCGTAAGAGACGCGCGGAGTGAAGGACCAATAACGATTTTTGCGCGCTTTAGCTGGGGGGATTGGGAAGACGGTGTTGTTTTGGGAAGAAAAATAGAATTAGCGGGAAATGTTGTTGAATGAGATGTGTTGTTTACATGTTGTTTTTTTAGAGAGTGATTTTTGTTGTTTATGACTTTGAGTATGGTTTTGTCTAGTTAGGTTTAAATGTTCAAGTTTTAGAACTTGATCAATGAATGGTCTTTAACTAACAAAAGTATTAAAAAGTTTGTTCAAAGTGGCACTTTGGCACTGCGAATCAACTTTGGCACTTTGAATACGTGCCAAAGTGGTACTTTGAATGAACATTTTAATAACAACTTGCTTCGTTGAAGACCGTTTATTAGTAACCTTTCAACTTTTTTTTTTTGAACGACGAATTCAATCGCTAATACTTGATTGTGTAAATTTAGTTAAAATTAAGTAGGCCAAATGTAGTCAATAACTAAGAGCTAACTAATACAAAAAATTATATAAACAATTAGGCGATATAGATCTAACCAAAATAGGCCCTAATTAATTTTCTACACGAAAATATTTTTATCAATGCAATTTTTGCAACGTATGTCGAAATAATGTTTCGTTTTATAATGAATAATAAAATAACTTGAGCGAAAAAGCAATTATCTCTCCATAAATAAGATTGATCAAGGATATTTTCTTGCCCCCGCACAGAGCAAATTTGTTTGGCAAGAATCAAAGACCACTGCCGATTCGTACTTTATTTTCCTTAAGCATTAAATCTGAATAATTCAATCAAAGCCTCCCGGGCGTTAAGCAAAGCATAAAAGCCCTCATTGTTATTCTATAACGCTATTTACTTCAAAAACCAATGCACTTAAAACAACCGGCCGAGAAACAAACTGCTTTCTCATTCGCTCGGATGACGAATCGCACAGCTGTTAATTAACGATCAATCACAGCCCTCCTCCCGATAATTTCGCCCGACTTCAAAGCTCTCCGAGCTATCGAACTCCCCCTCGCTTTCCTCGAAACACATTCCGCAAAACTACGCAACGTAAAATCCACCATAAAAATCAAACCCACGACTCAAAACAGGATCCTTACCCGATCGAATCTCCGTCGAAGCGAGCTCGCGTCTCCTGGGCAGTCGTCTCCAGTCCATTTTTTTCCGTCGCCTCGGCGCGCTCCTGGCCATCAGATGCTCATGATCGGCTCCGGAGCGGGCTCCGCGCTTTTGATCTTTGCTCCCGCGCGCTCGCTCGTGTTTGTAGATACGGGCTGGGAGTCAGCGCGCGCTGCCTTTGACTTGCGCCGGCATTTTTCGACTCTCCAGCAGCGCCGGCAGCAGGTGAATTACCACCCTCGTGTTAAAAGGCGCTGCGCGCGTTTTACTACAGCTCTCCTTAATTCGTTCAAAGTTCTAGAAAAACACTTTGACGAACGAAGAATCTAACACTCGATATTTCATCTTCGTACAACACTAAACACTCCGCCGCGCTTTTCCACACACAGAGTTCAAGTTCGATCTCGGCGAAAAAACCCGGCCGGAAAGCTTCGCAGCTCCTTCCTCAAAACATCGACCAGCGCGCTAAATATTCACAGCGAGGCGATAACGGCCTCGTTACTCAATCGGCGCTCGCGTACATCACAACAAGCGATAAACGAAATTTTCACTCTGCACAGCCTCGGCTCCCTCGACTTTCTTCCTCTGCGCAGAAACAACAGAGCGGAGAGCGGGCTTCGAGCGCTCTTTGATCCGGAAGCGCGTGGGCTGGCGAGCTCTCGCGGGTCCTCAAAGGATATACGTATACTCGCGCGTGCGAGAGAGGCAGAGATAGAGTAGGAGGAGAGCAGCTCCGCTACTTTGCTCCACTCCACTACTGACTGACTATACGCGGCGCGCGCGCTCGCGCTCACTCGGCCGTCAACTCCCTCGCGCGCGCCCCGCGGAGTGTCTATAGTCTTGAGAGTCCGCCTATGGGCGAGCGAGAGGGAGAGAGAAATCTTGAGAGAGAGAGAGAGCTATCTCGCTCGCTTGCGAGAGCTCTGCGGCTTTCGAGTTTTTATCTTCGGTTATCGCGGGAGAGGGAAGAGGGGGATGTTGTGGACGAGAGGATGGTGGATGAGTGTCTTTTGGCTTTTTGGCGCGAACGGTTTGAGAGAGGGAGTCGCGTGACTGGGTGATGCTTTGGGTTCTGGAGCGAGGGTTGTTTTGGTTTGCGTTTTTTTTTTTGGAGGTAAAGTTCGGTTTGGTTTCGTGGATGAGTTAGCTATTGATATGTGCTTAGCATATGCGGTTGGTGCTGTGGAAGCTAGCGCTGAGGATAATATTATTGGGCTGCTGTAAGCTTATCGGAGATTACTTGATAACTGCAGTTGCAGCAGTGCGACCGTTAATTTTTTTTGTAGAAGTATTACGGCTTGGTTGAGATAATTTACTATTTTTAACATTTCTATATGAAAATAGTTTGTATATGAACGAAATAATCTTGTTAATTTAAAAATGTCCATCTTTGAGATGAGATAAATGTTTTCGATTACTTATGTAAACATATTTTCGTAAAACTCATTAGACTTACGCGTATTAAGTTTAAATAAAATTGTGCCCAGAATGAGTTCAAGAGAACCTACTATAACTGGTCGTGTTTAAACAGAATTATTTTCTATATCAAGTATTCAAAAAATTTAAGAAATTTTTGATAATTATGAAAATTAGAAAGCATATTTAATTCTTTACCAAAATATGTTTTCTAAAGTTAAATTGTTACTAACTCAATTCCCTTCTTCAATCTATCTGAACTCGTAGTTTGCCAAAACTAACCAGCTCAACTCCTCCGCCAAATGCATCCTCTAACCCATTGCTACATCAGTATAGCCAACTATAGTGAACTTTTTGAATGCCACTGTTCACTACTCTCCATGCAAGAAAGACAGAGAGGGAGGAGAGAGAGAGAGTGGAAGAGAGAGCGTGCACTCACATATATCGCAAGAGAGTAGCTCCGCCTAATCTTCGTATTTATTTTCGTGTGGTGCCCGCTGGCCGCGCGCGCACCAAACTGGTGGGGGAGTAAAGCCGAAGGCAAAGAGCGCGCGGGCATCTTTGGCCACGTGCTCCGCGTGCGGCGCGCAGCTTCCCTGTATTCATACTTATGTGTATGTATACGCCGGCGAACAGTAAACACTTTATCAGCGGGCCTTTTTTAATCAGCGGCAGACGCGCGCGCGCGCAAGCTCGGCCTCTTCCATGTACACCCCGACGGGCGAGCCTGACTTTTTTGTTGGGATCGACGAGGAGAGAGCTACTCGCAGAAAAAAAGGTATATACGGGAACGGATTTATATCGCGCGGAGTGGTGGGCCCCTGTCGAGATGTCAAAATACGTATAAGAGGCTGGTTATTTACGAGCGGCAAGCCAGCCGAGATTATGAGATTGCGGCTGTATTTTTGGGATACGCGATGATTTGCCACGGATTCGTGGGCCGAGGCGCGTTTGTATTGATTCGCGGCTAATTGATAGCCGTAATGGATTACGAGCATGCGGCGTTGAGAGATGGGAGGCGCGAGCCGGATGTATGAGGGGAGAGTATTTGTTTTTGGCATGTGCCTTGTATAGGAGTGCAGGGGAGGACTGGCTTGAATTATTTTTGGGCGCGCTTTGCATATAAATTTTTCGTTAATTAAAAAATTGTATGAGTTAAGGTAAAGATCAATAATATGCTTTATTCAATATTTAAATCGTTTTCGTGATTTATCTTACTTGAGGTATTGCAATATTACAGTTTGAAAATTATTGTTTTTGCAATGACTTGTAAATGACAACTCTCAATTAGCATCTTGTTAATATTGAATAGCTTGTAGTGATAGTAAGATTAATTTAGAGAAATAAAGTTAAAAAATTATATTTAAAATAATGGCTATATGTAAATAATATTTATGATATAGATTTAGTTAGTTTAAAATTTGAAAAAAGAAAATTCATTAATAGTAGTTTTCTCAAATGATTTTTAATTCGCTAAATATGTACGATTGATACAATGAGGGAGGCTGTCAGATTTTCAGGAAACGAAAACGTTCTTATATACAATCGTTCTATTATGCGCCAGGATTCATTCATAAACCGGAAGCTTTTTAATTACGTTTCTTGCGAATAAAAATCGTGAGATAATAAATACTTCATTCATGGATTAACGACTAAAATAATAATAGAGATTATCAAGTAAACGAGTCGATCAGCAATCAATAAATAGCTTGAAAGTACAATTATAGTAAACCGACTATATTAGCTTTGATAAGTAATATAGCAAAAAATTAAATAATATATAAATA
>UELX01003248.1:0-24790 GCA_900480035.1 Eupelmus urozonus | reverse complement strand
CTATTATATATATATTATTTATACCCCACATAATTAACATTTTTTTCGTGATTTTGTAACATTCTATAATATGAACAATTTTTAAAATGGAAATAAATAAGAAAGGATTCAAATTTCAAATCATATATTAATCAAATTTCTTAAGCATATATGCCCATTATGTATTCTGACGTACCTTTTTAAAGATTAGCTTTTGATTTGCATTATTTCTAGATATTCAAAAAGAAAAGCAATACCCTACCTACTTGACATTTGTTTAATGATAAATAATTCCTTCAAACAAGGGGGCTATCAACAACAAAGGAGTACCCCCTTTACATTGATTCTTCGTATTATTTTTGTATGTAAATTGTACTTAAAGACAGAAAGTACATTCTGCATTCAAAAAGCGCTACTCTGCGAAATATGATATAATTAATCAAGTGTGTATACCCGATTTTCGATTACATATATCACATTTTACTGAAATATTATTTCAATAATATTTCATATTTTTTTGATGAAAATAATTTTTTCGACATTATGTTCTTTTGCAAAAAACAATATTTTGCATAAATAATTTAAACATTTTGTTCATAGTAACTGTATAGGACTGTATAAAAATTATTTGAACGTATTTTTTTTTTCATGAAAAGATATATCATACAAGGGTAATAATTGGGCCCTCACCTGTCATCGGAAAGTACATTGTGGCGCTGTTTAATGCCTCACACTTTAGCGAGATTTTTCCGGTCTTTAGGAAGAAGGTGCATATTATTCTTTTGAATAAGTGCACCATCAGACTTTCGCCCAATCGCAAGTTTGTGCTTTCTCTCAAAAATGTTGGAGAAGATAGTCCACAAGCAAATCTACAACTATTTTGAACGCACGGGGGCTCTGTGTCTACTCCACAAAATTTTAGACGCTTTCACTCGACGGAGACGGCCTTACTCCAGCTGTCAGAGGACATTTGAACAGGCATGAGTAATATTCTTTCCCGAAAAATCGCCGAAAAAACGCTTTTTTTAGGCGTCCTAAAGCAGATCTGCGACCACCCCCTTAAGAAATATCTATAGTTTTTAAATTATAATCACAGATATTTCAGATTAAACATACTTAATATTCAAACTGTATAATATACTTATAAAAAAAAATAAATTAATCTTGAAGAAGTTCCGTGATATGAATTGGCAGTGATTTTTAACTGATACAGAATGATTTCATTTAATTTCATCAAGTGAAATGTTTTTTTTTAAGTTTATTAAAGTAGTTTTCACAGAATTCAATTAGGTACTAGGTACAATTTGGAAAAAAATACATGAGATGAACACGATGAATATGTTACAATTTTTTAAACCCCGATTGCTGAACTGATTTTGGAGAAAAAATTTCTTTAAATTTTGCCTGTTATACATTGAGACATTGGGTATCACACTGTAATATGCATTATTATAACGCGTTACTGTAAAAAATCGCTGCATTGGAAAATGCAAAAATACAACATAAAAGTTGAAGATCCGTACTTTTTAATAGTTGAAACTAATTAGGGGTAGTTGAACTAATAACAACATATTCACCATAGAAAAAACAAAAAAAAAAAAAACGATTTTATAACCTCTTCAGTGTTATCTGTAAAACTGGATCCGGCGCTACGTACAAACAATATTTATATTATTCAAACATTGCTATTTTTTACTCGCATCTTTATTTATGAGCACTCATTTGACTTCGTAGTATGTGGAGAACTACCTTAATAATTATTTTAATACCAAGTTACAAGCTATGTTTATCGCAGATAATTCGCGCTTTATCGAAACATTCTTATCAAGATTTATAATCGGGGACTCCCACGCATACCTTTACGTATATTGATATAAAAGGCTTATCGAAATTCACAATTTATCTTTTGCTTATTTATAAATGATCTTTTTCTATTTCATTTAAGTTACTTGTAAACCTCTAAGAAAACATATTATAGACATTAAAATATAAGTTAGTAATGCAGTATTTTCAAAAAGTTTAATTTGTCGGTATGTAACTAAAAATTACTACTTTCTGAAATTAATTAACCCTTTGAGTACACACTAGATTATCTGGACGCATGATTTTTTAAAGAAAATTACATTTTTTTCAAACGTTCTTTTTTTCACGAATTTTTTTAGGGGTGTTAGACTTCAAAGACCTTTATAATACTTATACAAATTACTTAAATATAATTCAAATTATAGTTCTGAATTTTTAATGCCAATCTAAAATTTTATTTTTTAAGTTAATGACATTAAACAATATCTATTACGGAGAAAAATGACTGTCTACAACAGAATTACTTTCATTGTTATCATCAACATTATAATAAGTCGTAAGTCCTTACTTATAATATATTAATATAACAAGATTGAATTACAAATTATAATATTTGAATATCTTTGATTGAGTAGATGGGGCCAACGCTAAGATTGTTCCTGGAAGCAATATCAAAAATATACCGATCAATACTTCTCAAGTCTTGGTAGTTGAGGAAATTGGATGTAAACTTACTCTTTTGGATCTTAATGTTACGGGAAATCATGTGTCGTTGGATATCAATGGAGTATCCAAAGAACATTGCTCATTTGATTTTTATGATAAAAATACTGTTTTTTACAATTATGCTTATTCATTTATTAAATCAACATCAACTGACTATCCAAAACTTGACTTACCTGTAAATTATCAATTTAGTACGACAACAGAACCTGAATTTAAATACTCAGTAGCTGTTGACTTTATAAGTAAAAAGATTTATGCTACATCATGGGATGATATAGTTGAATCGGTCAAATTGATTGTTATTGATATACAAAATAACAACTTTGGAATAGTTTTTACAAATTTGAAATCACCTAAATATTTAGTACTGGATCCTTTAGAAGGGTTAATGTTTATTGGTCAGTTCTCATCGGTAAATTATAAACTTTATAAATTAAATAAGAAAGATATATTGAATAAGTACTGTTATAAAAATAATTAATAATGAATATTGTAGATATTAAGATCTAATATGGATGGAACAATGCTTCAAAAAATTGTGGAAAAGAATGGTATTTCAGAACTGACAATAGATCGTCAAAGTAAGCGAATTTATTGGGCGAACCTGGTGAGCATAGAGAGTTCTAATTACGAAGGTAGAGATCGTCGAGTAATTACAACTATTACAAATCCACTCAATGGCCTTACCGTTCTTAATAATCAACTATTTTGGTTAACTCCTCCCCATGGAATGAATCCAAAAACTAGTATATGGACATGTCGAATTTCTGCCTGCGGAATCTGCGGTAAATGTTTAATGAATTTTCTAATTATATTTCATAAGTATTAGACGACGAAATTGATGAATTTAATTTTTTTCTCATGGTTTTGGTTTAAATATCCACATTTTTGCGCATGAAAAAAATACGAAGAAAGCCTATATATATTTTTAGATTTCATATAATAATTCATACAATAGCTTTAAAAAATTTAATTTTATAATTCTTGATTTTACTAGTAATACTGCATTAAATTATTTAACGATTAATAAAAAATTCAATTTTCAATAATTCTGTTTATTTTTTTGAGATCGAGATATAACTATATATAATATGAATATTTACTTAATATTTTATTATATAAATATGTACATGTATTTATAGATAACAATTTTGTTTATTACTTAGCGAAACGGTAATACACACTACTTTCCTGGGATAATTTGAAAATTTTTTATTTTCTTAGTTGTCGGAAAAGACATAAAAATTTCTTTGATCGAAATATAGTACCATATTTGAACCATATTGTTTATTTCGTGTGCAACAAAAAGTCGAGTCGACGTTTCGGAAAAATTCATTAAACCTCCTTTTCTATAACATCGAGTTATTATTAAAACATTTTGGTGGCGCTGTACATATTTATATTTGACCTCAAATACCAATAACCTAGCTAATTTTTTGTTAAAAAACTAAGGTGCTTCAAGTCAAATGCAGTTTAACGGCGAACCCAAATTAATGAGAGCTTACGACTTTAACGAGCAGCAAGCGACTTCTGAATCTAAGAAGAATCCATGCGAAAATAATAATGGCGGATGTCAGCATCTTTGTTTGCTGTCTGATAATAAAACCAAAATTCACAGTTGTGCCTGCAATCTTGGCTACTATTTAAATAAAGATTCGCAAACCTGTAGCTTGGCGACTGATGAATTTCTTCTCTATATGGAGGAAAGTTTCTCTCAACATTACTTTAAAGGACGAATCCTCGATCTTGACCGGTAAGATAAATCAAGATTTTACTTTACAAAGTTTTTTATATCATTCCCCAAATTTATTTTACAGAACTGAAGCGAATATCTCGACGGCCTTTATTGATACAATTTATCCAAATCGGTTCGAGGTGCATTTTCCTAGCAGAACGGCCTTCAATTTTGATTATGACTTCAACGAAAATCTTGTATTTTATAACATAGACGTTCTTGGAAGGATTGATGCGAAAATACTACTACCAAACAAAGCTTCGGATAGTATCGCTCACGGTGACGGAGTACCATACTTTGCCATAGACTGGGTGTCGAAAAATCTTTATTACGCATACAACTCCCGTTCCGGCCGTGCATATATAAGAGTAACATCTTATTCGAGAAATAAGAACTACATGGAATCTGATATTCTAGGTACGATGGAAATCAGATCTATGGTTGTTCATCCTAATCTCGGTTATATTTACTTTATTGGGATGGACAGTACTGCCAAAACATCTAGTATTTATCGTCTGAAAAATGATCTGAGTTGGTGGACTGTGGAACCAATTAATAAGGATCATTACGTGAACGAAGTTGGTCTTGCTATTGATTACGAGGAGGATAGGCTGTATTGGTTCAGTGCTGACAATACAAGACTTGAATATATTAAACTTGATGGTTCGGAAGACATAATAACCAGGTAAACTATACATTTGTGAATTATTTAACTTTTAATAAGTTATAATAAAAAAAGGTCAACAAAGTTATAATAACACCCCGAATATTGAAAAAAAGTTTCACTGATATGCATTGACAAAATAAAACAGGTTATATACCTTTGCATGTATGATAACTACACGCAATTTACTAATAATCTATATTTTATTTCTTTAGTGAATAGTATATATACTATTTTTATTTTCCACCTTTAATAAACAATCAATAACCGATTTATGATCAGCATAGATTATGAAATTAATTTTAAATCAAAAGAATCAAAACTATTTTTTTTTTTAATAAAAAGAGACTTAAATAAATAAAGAAATTACTTTCCAGCTTTAACGTATCCATCGTTAAGAACCCACGAACAATTAGCGTCTACCAACAGTGGGCATACATCAGTAATTTCACGAGTATTTGGCGCTTTAACAAGTTAACCGGTAATAATGCAGTAAAGCTGATCGATGCAAATCTCGCAGATGGTCCTGGTAAAGTAGATGGTGCGCGGATCTACGCCCGCGGTAGCCAACCTCTTGTCGATAACCATCCATGCGCCGTTGGTAATGGAGGCTGCCAAGTATTTTGTTTCGCGGTACCATCAAAGTCCGGGAACAAGTTGAATCGGCAATGTGGTTGCCTGAAAGGCCAAGAACTCCAGCTTGACCAGGTGACTTGCAAGACAAAAAACAGTAAAATGTATTTTCATGAAGAATTATTAAAGTATTAAAAATTTTATTTGAATATTTTTATACAAACTAAACAAAGAGAGAATATTTTTGACTTAAATACAATTTATCTTAATATTGTTTTTGAAATAACATTGAATATTTTAAAACTGTTATAATTTTATATATATTCCAAAAATAGCTAAAAAAATATACATATTATTGATGTAAAAATTAAGAGTAAATTCAGATATAAGCTTCTTTTTAAAGATATATTAAAAAATTAGTAAAAGATATATTTTTGATACAAGCTTAGGTTAATTTTTTATGTCAATAAATATTGCAATAAATAATTATTTTATTATTTGTTTTATTATCTTTTATCTTTAATACCTTTTAAAGATCTTGAGAAATTCTCTTCGTGTTTACTGGGGGACATCGTGCTTTGAATAAAAGCGCGCGCTGATTCAAATCGATATTTGTTTGTTTATCGACATTTTTCCTACGCGCATCTATTAAAATTATTATTATGAACTAGCTCGCGCATTTTTTCATCGATCTAATTATAGTCGCAAATCTGTAATCAAAGGTATTTTTTATTATTTATTGTGATTGATAGATAAACTATTGTTGCGCAAAATATAAGTGTAAACATTTTAAATCACAAAAATTCTATCAAGCTCATTCAAGTTTTCAAGGCGTAGCCGTAAATAACGCAAATATTCATTATTAATTAACAATTATCGTTAACTAATAATTTATCATTTTCTCGTTTGCACGGCAACAACGAATTTTTAAACTTTAAAACTTTATTTGCAATCAATTTTTATCAGTATTTGCAACTTTTCTTTCGTCGTTTAAATATTAGATACTATTCAATTAGCGGAGCATTATATGATTAAATAAGTTATTTCATATTTATGTACCCTTTAAATTTAAATCAATGAAAATTCACTATTTTATAGCTAAAATGCAGCAACTAATCAACATAGTTTAGAAGTATTGAATATTCATGATGTATCACTAAGTTAAATTTACGTAGTAGGTTTTATGGTATTTAAAACTTTTAACTTGATTGCCAATTCGTAATTTTGTAATCCAAGCATTTTAAACCTCAAAAAATTTTTGTCCAATTTTGAAATTTTTTCACGTAGCTTTTTATAAATTAATTAAATAAAATTGATTGACTCGTAAAACTGTTTATAATTATAATCAAATAAAAACTTGAAAATATTTTGTGATTATTTTTGTATGTTATCTAAGTAAACAATTTGCAGCATTTACAACACAATTTCTTTCTTTTCTACTATTTCGTCTCTTTTTCTTTCTTTTAATAAAAGATTTTCAATGAAACTTTCAGTTATTGCCTTTGTAATAGTAGTCATCTTCCTACTTCTCTTGTTTTGCTCTTATTTGTTTGCTTGCTCATTTGCCCACTTCTTCTTTTGCGTCTGTCGCCACCTGTCTCAATGGTTTTATGCCCATACTTGTATGCAGCACCGCATCCTCACGTAATATTAAGACTAGAGCACGTGTCAAGCAAGAACCGTAGCTGCACACGTGCGCGTAAATGTTTTGATGTTCAAAATGCATACCCGTTTTTCAGAATACCACCTGAGATCGGCAGGCCTTAGTCATCGTGTTAGATGGTATTGTATTTGACTAATCTTTGTAAAAAAGTTTACATTAATCAATATATTAAAATTATACCTAGTAACTATAAAATATCGATTAAATACAAATAATACCAAAATATTTTTTGCAATTCAATGGATTACCTATAATAATTAAACTTATTAATACATCATCAAAGTATATATGTCTAATGTTCTAGTAAAAATTAGCTAGATCAAAAAAGAAACCAGAAAGAAGTGAAACAAAATATCTGATATCTAAAAAAATACATTTAATAGTAACATTATAAAAATATAATAAAATAAATTATTAAATTTCAGTAATGTTTGTCCTTGCTGGGTGTCAGTGTACGATACAGTACAGTACAGTTTACATTTGTAATACGTGTTTGTAAAACATTAAACAAGAATCGCTAATGGAAAGTAAATAACAATTCATTTCATTTAGCATAGAAGCTCACATATCATTCTACCAAATAGATCTGAAAGTAAATACATATTATTTAAAATTTAAAGCTATTATGAGTAATTACTTTTAGTAACCTTCATTAACTATGTTTTATTTAAAATTGTATTCTTATTATTAGGTTCTTTTAGAACATAAATTTAACATAAATTTTTTAAAAAATCATTGTTTAATATTTTTTATTTTGAAGGAAACCTAGTATGCCTACTATTTAACCAAAATAAAACTTCATCAAACATAAACATAAAAATAAAAAAAGCAACATTCAACAAAAACTGCTTGAAAGCAAGTAATGGGAATCCGCGATCTAAGAAAATGAAAAGTAAAAAATATTATTATTGATATTAATATTTTATACAAAATAATATTGTAATTATGTCGCTATTAAAAGCCACTAATTAGTCAGTACATTATTTTACAAGCCTACATTTAAAAGATATGTAATTATGCAGGATATGTAGCTATTTGGAAATCAGCCAAATAAAACTCAAAAATAACGAGCGAGTCGAAGTGTAGCGGTGTTCAAATTCACAACATACCGACCTGTTTCATTATTACATTATACATCAAATGATTATCCATCAACATAATTTATAAATTTTGTATTTTAATTTGCGTATATAATTAGTAAATTGAGTAATTGAAATTTCTTTACTCTTTTTCTTTTTGTGAAAAATTAGAAAATAAATAAGTTTTATAAGGTCACCTCCAAATGTTTATATGTGCAGTTATGTAAAAATATAAATATTTGAATATAATTAGGCAAGTTTTGTTTATTTTCAATTTTTTTATCAATAAATTCATCTTAAATAAATAATCTTCAAATAATCTCAAAACTCTTCTTGGAAATAAAAAACTTCAATTTTAAATTTAAACTTCAAATTTCTTTTGTCACATTATCTACTTTTTTTAATATTACATCCCCTTTAAAAATTCTTTTCCTCAATTCAAAAGAAAGAAATAATTTTAATACATTGCATAATTTTTATACATAATATAACAATATATCTTTAATAACAATACCTATTGACCGAAAACTCATTTCATAAATTACTTTCGCCAAAAAAGCGAAATTAATAAAAGTAATCATCGTTTAGATGACATTTTTTCGCACCTGCTTATTTTCTTTTACTCTCATTCATGTCATTCCAGTATTTTCGTTCGAGAGGATGATAAATCGTTGTATATCAAGCGCTCAGCGTACGATTGGCTTCGATCTCGTGCCACCTCCCAGCGACTGATCCCTCTTTATTGCAGCAGACGACACGTTCCCTTGACAGCGAAGAAGTTGGAGAAGAAAAAGAAGGGAGATAATCGTGAAGTTTGAATACGGATTTCCCGACAGCAATACGCGGGTCTTGGGGGTATGGAAATATCGGTGAGATATTGTCACGTCGTTTGTTTTAGGGCTCCACCTATACCTTCGCCCGCTTTTCTTTATCGCGTTTTTAGCCGCCGCTTTTAGTATCTGTCTCATTCGGTTTTATTGTCGTCATTTCTAGTGCTAGTATCTTTCGGCTCTCCTCGTCTCTCCTTTGTTTTGTGAGATATATTTGCACTTTTTGGGTGTTTTATACTACCCACTATTTAACCTACCATCGCCTGGAAAGTTCTTCCCTCTGTAATTTACGTTTACAGTTTCATATAGCGTATGATGTTTTTACGATCGCTATTGACAGTTTCTTGAAAATAATTTAGCAAAATAGCAAAATAATTTTGAGTTCTAGATTATTTGTGAATTTCAAAAACGTAAATGTGGTTTAGTTTACTATACAAACAATCGAACATATATGCTATAGTACTAGCTTTATATGTGAAAAACATTTTCAAATTTTTAAAACTATTTTTTTTTTTTTTTTTTTGAATAGACAACATCAATTTAGTTGTCATTTGTTAGTTTTATAGGCTTATAGTAGTCAACAATCAGTTCCTCTATTCTTTTTATTTCAATTTTTGTACAAAGCATAAAATCTGCGCGCTTGAATAAATAAAGGTACAAAACACTAGATACAGGATTTCTTTTACCCTGAAGAAAACATTATTTGGAAATTTAATGAAAACGCGTAGAGAGGAGGCTTCACCTTCGTTACTAACAGCTTACGGCTTACTTACAGCTTTATGCTTGGACGTAAAATCCTACCTCGCGTTCACGCTTCTGCCTTTATTCCTTTTTTCTTCTTATCTTTTTTCTTTTTCGATTTTTTTTTGTTGATATTTTTGCATTTCCGATTTCGGTTTCTTCTCTTAATTTCCAATCTTTTTCACTTTTCTTCACTAATTGCCTTTTAAACCCTTAAGCTACCTCGTAACTTCCGTTTGAGTCTACCCCCTGGAGTTTCTTTAAAACTTAGTTGGATTCAAGTTTTGTTTATCTTTTGTCGAGCATATTTTTTTTCTATCGTGGGTTGGCTGTATATCGACTAAACAACAAACGGGCGATAATACGTTTACGTCTTTTACTACGATCTATTTACTTGAGGAAACAAGCTTAAAAGAAAGGAAAAAAAAGTATTTTACTCTACGGAAATGTGGGCGGCTGATCTGTTTCTCGGAATATTCCAAACACGTCTGCTCTTTGGGGATTCCATTCGTTTTTTCGCGCATTGTAAAGGTTTTATGCGCAGGTGTGTGTACGAAGGAATATGCATAAAATGTTATTTATGAACTTATTTTCTTTACACTTAAATAGCAGTTATTGAATTAACACAAAATCAATTAGACATTTCTTAACAAATAATTTTATTAACTTTTATTTAAATCTAGTGATATTTCATTTTAAAAAAGTGAAAATTGAATCAATACTAAAAATGTATCTATATTAATTAATTTACATTTTAGAATCATTATACAATCACCTAGTATGGCTATCCATTCTTTTTGGAGCATCAATGTTGCTTAAATTTTTGCCAGTTAAGTACGCGGTTCTTAGTTGTGCCATTATATTTACGCGGAGGCGGATAGAATGTTCGAACCATCCCATTACGAGGTAAGATCATATTAATTTTCATTATTGGGTTTTGCTTATCAATACTTTAAAAACTTCATTTAATTGCAATTATCTGATTGTTAAAATAACCGAAGAACATTTTCTAAAAAGCGAATTTTTTTCTAAAAAAAAAAAAAATGAAGGTGTTAGCTCCAACGAAATCAAACATAATAATGACCACGGCCATAATTTGGCAATATGTACGTATATTTGAGAAATTTAAGAATAATAATAGAGTGAGCACTTATATTATAAAAAATTGTGATGCGGTATATAGTTTCCTGTTAATGCTACCACTTTTTAAAAAAAATTTAAAAATTAATTTGCTCGTTTGTGACGAATAACAAACGTATTAAGGTACACAGCGAATTCGAGGAATCTCTGATAAAGTCTCATGCAATATGTATAAAGAAAAGAAATCATTCAATATTTTTATAGATATACAGTAATACATGCTTCAAACTTGTTTACTTGAATTTTTCCTCTTTGATAAACTTTATTTATTACCTCCAATTATCTCTGTGAAACAGATAACGACTTGCTTAATAAGGACTTGTCAACGGTTCTTCAGTTCTTCGGCACTTACAAAGTTTTAAATGGATATTATTTTAATACACTAAATAATACTATAATAATATAATAATTGGGGTATTTAAATCATCGTTTATTTGAAAATAGAAAAGGTTTTCTATTAAATTACTGTTAAATTAGAATTTATTGTCGTAGATGTAAAGCTGCGCCGATTCACTTGTTTCTTGTTGAACTGTCTAAAAGGGAAACGTAACTGAGAAGTCTGAAATATCTGCAAGTTATAATAGATTGGATAGTTCGTGTTCATCAATAAAATCTATTTATTTGAACATTGTTTCGTACGTATACACTTGCCAAATTTGATGTTTATAAAAGAGATGTATATAAAATATATAAATATAACCTTTGACTGAACATCCCTTAAATTCCTTAAATGCAATCAAATTTTAACATGAATTTTGTTTTAGAGAAACAAAGTTAAACGATAATAACTTGCCATAAAGTAACTTGCAATAAATTCTTAATCCTTTGAAATATGCTTTAAGCACAACTACCTGATCTACATGTACCCGATACTAGAATCTCAGCAACGTTCTCTATTTCGTTTTTTGAAGGCATTTCTTCGCAAGCCGCTGGGGTGGAAATTTTCGGGCAATAAATATTGATTATGAGATTGGCCAGCTTTTAGACCCACGAGCTCTAGAGGGTCCTGTAGACTGTGGTTGGCTGTGCAATGGTGTATCGATTTATGATGCTCTGACGCGACGAGCTATCGAGAATATATTACCTTCGGCCACATGATTGATAGATTGTTCGTTGTACACGTGTATTTGAGATTTTGGAGGACTTGATGCAGTTTATGTAACAAGAAAGTACATTTTAAAAATCTATTTTTCGATAGAAAAAATTCGTCGAGATCTTAACTCGTTGAAGTCGAATAAATTCAGCTTTTATTTATCGATTATCCACAAGCAAAAAGCAAAAAGCTTGTAAGCTCGATTAAGTTGTATCTTTGTTTGAAAAATTATTGGGACTATCGCGCTCAAATTGCGCACCCAACTATCTAATCTACATAAGAACGTTTAAAACGTAGAAATATAAGAAGCAGTCTTACCAAACAATAAGACAAACTCCTAGTAGGCTCGTCAATAGCAGCCTCGCTACGAGGCTTTGTAAACGCAGAAATACACTTCAACATGCTGGATGCAGCGGCGTTGCTGACGACAAGGACCACTACATTATCGACGATTTGCCGCCCTTCGGCTTTCTCTCGAACTCCGAGATCGAACAGCCCTATCGGATGTACCTGTCGGAGAAGCAACCCTCGTTTAAGCCGCTGTCTGTTAGGAACACAGCTGTTTAGTCGTTCTCAATCCCTTCCAGGCCGACGTTGAGTTTGGCATCTGCGTTTTAGTAAGTAGTTTCTATCTCTAAATCCTTTAGTTGAAAGTTTTTTTTTGAAAGATAAACGCAGTATATTGTAAACAAATTTTTATCTGATATCATGTAAAATAATAAGTATGAATTTTCGCTAATATTGGACCACTATTGATGGAATTTATTTTAATTTAATGTTTATTTATTAAATTATTATCGATTTTAATAACAGCATTAAATGTGCGCACGTATTGAAGATCTACATTGAGCTGACTATTAAATTCATAATCTATGATTGTGTATTTAAATATGAAATTGTTTTAATTGAAATTTATAATTATTATTAATATTACTTTAATCTAGGTATCAATATTTTATTACATCTATTAAAATGTTATAGCCAGTAAGATAAGTAACTGTCATTCTTAAAGAAATTAAGCTACAAAAATAATAGATAAGAAACGATTTCAGTTAAAAACATGGACTGTAATGAAGTAATTGTATGTAAAATTTTAATTGAAATTTTACATACAATTAATAACCATATCTACTATGCAGAGATTGAATGAGTGCTCTCTTCGAGCATTCTCGTTACTCTAAAAATTTTTCATTTTTTGTACGCTTTCCGTGCATGAGTCAAGAGCTTGGAAGAAAATTTGCTCCTTTTGTTGCATAATGTACTATTATAACATTTCGAATTTGATAAAAAACTGATTCTTGGGTAATTGTTGCCTGTAAGCCTTTATTTTTATTTTAAAGAGAGAAGATAATTATTCAATAAAGAAACAACTTAATTTAACGATTTTCAATTTCTTTTCATCTTTTTCGTGATTTTTTGTTTCTAAAACTCAGCATTTGCTAAGATGAAACCACTTGGAAAAAAATTCCAGACTCTTTGGATAAAAAATTTTGCCTTCATCAAGAAAGAACTTTTTAAAGCTAAAGTACTCTTAACATCGTTCATCATTTAATCAATAATTCTTAAAACTGATTTTTTATTTTTTAAACATATTATATTTAATCTATTCATTTATTTTTACATAATTTAAAAAATGAGTTTGGTACTGAAATTAGAAAAAAGCTTTCTAATTTGAGTACCAAACTATCTATTATATTATTGGTTTAGTAAGTATCGATTTTAATTTTAAATTATAAACTACGTTTTATTTTCTGTGCTACTGTTTCTGAATCCTACATATATAAGCTCGAATTAAAATAAGAAAACTATCAGCATGCGAAATTGGAATCCCAATGGCACAGGCGTGATAATAATCATAATTCCTTTGCTCTATAAATCCCTGGCACGCAGAACTCGCTCACTCACGTTATACATCCCGTTCGTCTTCATGTACGTGTTACCTCGCTTTTCTGCAATTGCAGAAAAGTCTTTAATTAAATTTTCTTCTATTTAGCTTTTTAAAGATGAAATCGACAACCTTGAAGTTTTTACACGATGTGCTAATAGTAATCTTCAGCGAACTAAATAAGAATCCAAAATCATATACAAATTTATCTTGTATTTACTTTTCACTAACAATCAATAAAAATATTTCTTCTATTAAAAAGAAACTTCTGCTCGCGATGTCATCATTTTATAATTAAGTTTTTACTCCAAATCAGATAAAACATTGAGAGAAGCTCTAATACACAAACTAATTAATAAAGAAGACAATAATAAATATCAACATTCAAATATAATTAACATTGTTTAAATATAGTTATTTAAAATATTTAATAAGAATGTATATAATAAAATAAAAAAAGTAATTTTTAAATAATTTTCCTTTTTAATAAAATATAATATTTCTATTATTATTGTCATTCTTATTATTATTTATATTATTTTTTATTTATTATTTAACTAATATTTATATCATAATCGAAAAAATTCGAGCATTCCCTAAAAGCATTCTACTGCGCCAATCTCAACAATGCTGTATAATGCAGCAGTATCTAGCTCCTTACCTCCCGCATTCCAACTTGCTGCTTCTCATTTCCTCTCACCCGACTTTTCCCGACTTTCTTATAATTTCCTCGTGAAAGAGTTGTCCAGGTGAATGCCTTTGTCGTATCGCCAACCAGCTCTAATTTCTATAGCTCGCTATTTATTTCGCTTGGTACGCAGAGAACGATAACGTTTGTAATAAAAATTAATTACTGATGAAGATGAAAAAAAATTCTAAGACGACGTTGAGTAAAAAAAAGATAAGTCAGGGAGTTTTGAAGCTGGTGCTGAGCATTGGAATTAAGATTTTCATGACCTTTTGTTGGGATGTAAGGGTGGGCTGCGATGATATGCCAAAATTTGACTTTATAAGGAGAAGGGATTAAGTTAAGGAGATAAGGGTACTTATTTGAATTCATATCTGAGCATATTTTATACAAGATTTAAAGGTTATAGAATAGGTATGGCTTGATAATATTTTATAAGTACATTTATCAAGAAGATTATCTTGTGGAACCTACTCCATTAAGAAGGATTTTCCACTACATATTCGCTTTAAGACAGCGGTGAAATGATATACTTATAAAACTGTACCTATAATATCACTTTTTCAAGCTTTCTGTTTTTTGAGAATTTGATTGCCAGTCTTGTAATATTGTCTTATGTTATTATTTGTATAATTTTAACCCGGGTTTGCTGTATTTATGGCTATATGAATGGTCATGCGAGTGTGCGAGATTGACTAAACGCTACACAGGTTTAAAATTTATATTTTATCATAATTTGATTGGTTTGCAGACTACGAATGCTTATTTTATATTTTGTATATGCTACCTCTTTGTTGATGTTTTTACGGTAGTACATAAACTTTTTTTTAAACATGTATAATAAATTCTTACATTTTATGTGTGATATTGTTTCTTTAGAATATTGATTTAAATATAATTCGTAAATTATGTTTATAAAATTCGAAAGTTCTAGTACGTTTGTAATTATGATTGTATGCTTTCAAAACTAATTAAATTTCAATTGCTTACAGGTTCTAAATATTCAAAAAATAAGATTTATCCAGTTAGAATACAAACGATTACATCGACTAAGCCATGAATAATGACTTGAAGCAAATGATTCTGCCAAAACCATCATTTCATTACGTAGATATTATAGTTAGTAAATATCTCTACTCAAGCGGCTAATTTAATTAACGATTCATTTTGGATATAGTCAAGCGACGCAATTAACTAATAGTAAACGTGCTAAATTAATCATACTTCACATTTGAAAATTGAAGTACTTAGTACTAAAATTTAACTAGTGATAAATAAAGATCATTGATTTTTTGGCACCATATTAAATTTATTAAAAATGATTTCAGTGGAAAGTTACGTGTCCGGTTAGACACCGATACTTGAAGGGTAACTTTTTTTTTTAAATCTCTATCGGGTACCAAATGACGACTCTCGTTTCTTTCTATTATAATCAAAGTCAAATCGTTTTTAAAAATTCTGCAAAAATAAGATATCTCACTTCAAAAACTAAACGCAAACGATTCCAAATTCATCGCAGCACTAACCCATTATTTCAAGTCATATTGATCTCGCTAGAAACTCCAAGCATAAAAAACGTTCCTCGAACCGAGAAAGAACGACCTAATTGCACCCCGTTAAATCGTTATTCTCGCGTATTTTCATATAAACTCTCCGCTCGAAAAATTAGCATAAGCAAATTTCTTGTCCTATAGGCCGTCGATACAAGCGTATACCAGCTTGCGGACTGTTTGCGCTGAAAAAACACGAGCGACAATTATACGGCGAAATAGGCTATTTAAAATGGCGTACGTGACCGAGCGATTTTACGCCGCGTCTGCGATTAATGCGTCCGCGTCGATTATACCTCCGGCGCGGTCACGTACACGCGTTTGTTTGCCCCGCATCGGCGAATAATTCGGGCCGCCCCTCACGGCTTGAAATATCACGCGCTGCGCGCGTTTTTGCGCAGGCTGAATTTATTATTTTTTGCTCGGCGCGAATGTGCGCTCGCACCTTTTCGCCGGATTAATTTATTCGGCGCGTAAATTTTATTCTGCCTGTGTATTATGGATGCGTTCTTCGGCCGAGAGTGCAGAGAGACGGGAGAGGTGTTTGCGGAATACGATTAATGGGGTGTAAATAAGAGCTTTTTTTCGGGTTCGTTTGTCAGTTGTAGCGGGGCACGGTAAATTTGTGCTTTTGTTTTAGGTAATGAATTGGTATGTTCTAAGTGGATCTTGCAAGTTGGACATTTCTAGAAACTATCTTGGTGAAATAGAGTAAGATCTATTTGTTATTAAAGTAAATCAGCTCGTGGTATCATTTCATTACGGACCAAGCTTTGTAATATTTTATGTTAAGAAAAATTTTCTAAAAGTATTTTTACGAATTTCAACGTATATTTCAAAAATTCATGTTCAGGCTTTATTTTAAGTTATCATTACAGTGTAAGGGCAATGCTCTAGATATTCGTATTAATTACTGCTTCTACTTCTCATTTTTCCAAGAAGCTTTGAAAGTATTTCAAAACTTTTCAATGATATATATGTGAGATAATATACTGAATGAAAGACTACAAAAGTATAAAGTAAATTTTCTTACATTCCAACTTCGTACTTCTTTAGAAGAGCTAAAATAAAAGAAGGATCGACTTAAGAATATTATTTTTACTTTTTGCAACTTATACTCACTCATATTCATAAATGTTAGAAATATATAAACAAAAACATAAAAACTCTAAATTATTTCATATTTTTACAACTGAAATAAGGTCACATATAATGTTCTTACATGTACTTCCAAGAAAAATTATTAAAAGGAAATATACACAAGCTTGTCTCATGAGACATATTATATGATGTAGTAACATTTACATGAAATGGTACCAACATATTATTTAGATGTTAGTATTTATATCTCAGAACTACAACTATAACTATTATTTTAAAGCAGGTTTGAAAAAATATATATAAATAATAAATAAATAAATAAATAGTGAACAAAGTAACTTGCATTAAAATCTTATAAATTTAATGTTAAAATAATTTTTATTACAATTTCATAATTTTCAGGATCTGCAATTTCGTATAATTATCTCTCAACTTTTATGGTTTTCTGGTAAGCAAAAATAATCTAAAAATCTTGCTCTGTAGTAATTATTTCTATATCGTATCATTAATGCTCGAAATTTCTACTAATGAGAAAATAACACAAAAAAGAAACATACGAAATAATTTCGATACCAAGGCAATGTATCATCAGAAAGAATATGTGCGATATAAAACTGCGGCAGATGTGAAAAGCGTTAACTAAGAAGAGAAAACTGTGAGTTTCACCATCAGATAGGCGGCTTGGTATAGAAGCATTTTTCCTGCTTCCCCGTGTTTGCGAAACGACGGACTGCGGAGAAATTCTCGCGATTGGAAATCGATCATCGGCGGGAATGTATTTTAAGGTAATGAAATTTTTAATATAGTCGTCATAAAAACGGCGGATAAGCGTTTTTTATTAAAGATTTGGTCGCGGGATTACTTTTGATGTTTTTGCGACCGAAGAGAGTGTATTGAAGGGGTAAGGTGCGTAATAAGGGATGAAAAAATTGTATGGGACTCCAACGATGTAAATATTCTAGGTAAAATAAAAAATAAAAAGCAGTTCGAAGTTTGGATTCCTATCGGTCTTTTTTCGCCAAAGAACTTTGATTAAAAGTTAGGAAAAACGGGATGAGAAATCTTCTTTTGAACTTTACAGAATGGTTTAAAAAGTTTTTATTTTCATTATTGTAAGGAAAAAAAGTACAGTTTGACAAGCAGTAAATTGGATTTTCAAAATTCTTTCTAATAAACTTTTAAAGAAATTAATTTAATTATAAATACATTACAGAAACTGCAAAGGAAATTGGAAAAATATTATCGAGTGTTTTATGAGTGTTTCGATATTCTAGTTTTGTCATGCAAAATACATTCGAATCGTAGAAAAACTCTTATTAACTTCGCGAAACTTCAGTGTTATTTCTTTCAAAATAAATCTACATGAAAATGCATATCCAGCAAAAAAGGCAGTGATAAAGTACAAATCGTAGAAAAAAACTCGATGCGAAAGAAAGGAAAGGTAGATATAGGAAGATAGGAGAAAAATGGACGTTACAAATGGAGGTGATCGGAGGAAGCGTGAGCAGCGAATAGCTTGCAAATCGACGGGTGGGCGGTTTAATTTTCCAAAAAGCTGGATTTGCGGTTTCGAGAGAGACACTCTCGCCCGTCGATTTATCGCTCGAGGGGGAAGCCAGAAAGGGCGAAAAACTATCCGCATACAAAAACCGTCACCCTCTCTTTCGTTCTCTTTATTTTTCCCCCACTTCTTTTCTTTTTACGTCAGCTTTATTTACATACGTTTATCTTAGTAGTTTCGGTAAATAATAGTCGTGATCGATCCTTTTTTAAGTGACTGTAAAGATATGTGTTTTTGTTTTAATTAATGGTATATTTATTTAAATCATAAATATTATTTAGTGGATCTAAATTTAGATTAAAAAAGAGAAATATGAATATATTCGCATTCACAAAAAATCACTGAAATGAAACGGATCTACAAAATTTGTAGTAAATATGTAGAGATGCTTAAGTAAATATATGTATCCACTTCTGTAGATTAATATGTTAATTTAGAAATATATTCACTCTGCCTTTAACCCATACACCTAAACTATGTTTCAATATCGTACTTCATGTAACTTTGCGGGTTCTTTATAGGCCACAAAACTAAACTGCATCGAGCTGCTTCGAGACACCAGGTGCGCTAAGCTGCTATTTTTTCTGGTCTTCCTCTAAAGTATCCATTTTCGATATTTGAGAAATGAGTTTTTTTTTTGTCAGTATATCTGTGAAGTTTATATTAATTTTTTTTAACTATAAATGAAAATAAATATAGATATCAACGATTTAAGAGTAATACTTTGAAAAGTACCACAGCAGTTTATTAAAACAGAGTGACCTCTATTCATTCTGTTAGTAAACACTGAAATGGTTCCGAAAAACAGAGGTAGCTACAATTTCTTAGCTTTATTCGGAGCGATTTTTGCAGAAAAGACTATTTTCATGTCAGTTTTGATACAATATATCATTAAAAGCTCTTGTAAAAAGTCACTTAGTTTGTTTGGCTTAATCAAAAATTAAAAATTGGTTTATAAAAATTATTAAATTTTATCATTTTCAGTAGTTTTTTTAACATGCGATTTTTTATATTAAACGGAATTTATTTTGACAGTACTTTAGTAATTATTCACCGATAATAATAATGGTTTTGTTGGAATAAAATTTTATTAAAAAATGATTTATGTGTTATATTTGGAATCTCTGTATAAATTGTGAATCAGTAAACAGTCATTTTTATGATTACAAATTACATTAGATAGATTACTAAATCGGCTTACGTAAAGACATAAAAGCTCTTACGCCTTTCATGAATATGACCATTTCTCTGACCTCTTACAGAGCTTTTACATCTTTTACATATGCGTTATCACGCTTTGCATTATACAAACTTTTCTGCACTTTTACATGTATAATATAGATTACTCTTAGCAGATAGACGAATAATTTCTGAAGAACTTAAAGATTCGCATACGCATATTTATTCTTTTATTTAAATTTTAACACCAGCGAATGCAGTTTTAATTTATGACTGATAGATTTATACTACTAGTTGTCAATAACGATACCTGCATTTTATTCATCAAAAAGACAAATTCTTCAAATGTTTCTTCCGAAATTGTGTTAATCTTTGTGCAGTAAAGGCATTTATCTATCTATGTAAGCGCACATCTACCATGCCACTCAATGCATACTCTTTCTTAAAACCCCCCAAATTCAAACACTTACCTATTCTCATGCACGCGAATAGAAAGACACGACACAAGTTCCAAACACACATATCGCTCGACTACTTTGTCCCACGGAGTCGCTAAGAAAAGGGAAAGATCAACAGAAAGAAAGGCGCGCGCTACAAACGGCCAGAAATAAAGAGCCGGCAAAAGTAGAGGCAGTCTGGCGTGGAGGGAAAAGAGGGAATTGGTTTTGGGATTTCCGCGAGCGCAGCGGCGAATTGGGGCCGTAGAGGCGGCTTCCTCTGCTATCAGATTCTCGAGCTCACGACGAAATAAATCCTCGCAATCAAAAGATGACCATCTAAACAGCCCTCGCGCTGCCTTCTCTCCCTTCCATTCGTTCACCCCGCTGCTCAAGCTCTACAACTGCCTCAGCTCTGCGCTTGTAAGCAGTAAAAGCCGCGCAGCCGCTTCCACACACGAGACTCAAGTAGCCCAGGCCGTTTACGACGCTAACGTCTTTCTCTTAGCGACATTTGAGATTTCGTGTAAGGAGGGAATTTTGCGCTTTGAAAGTGGCACGCTTCACGTTTTTGGGGCTCGTTGCGAGAGCGTTGGGATAGGAGAGTGGGCCTGGGATGAGGGTGATTAATAAAGATTAAAGAAAAAGAGGGTGGGGAGAATTTGTATTATAAGGTTTTTTCTGCGGTCGCGGTGGTTGTTGTCCATTTCGGTGCGGTGTAATGAACGCAGATAAGAGGGTAATAGATGCGCGCCGCGATAAAAGGATGTATGAAGATTGCCACGCGAAAGCGCGACTTTTAATCTTGATGTATTTACATAATGAGAAACTGCTCGTATAGTGTAATGTGATTAGAGGTGGAAAAAATGTTATTAAAATTTTAGTGTGTTCGTTTTTTTTTTGAGTTTTTGTGTTAAACTCTTAGCAACTTTCGAGTTGATTTAAAACTGGTTTTACGTTTAAATTACAATCTAGATTTTGAATAAATCATCAAATCAAAAAATAATTATAAAGAAGTACATCTAAAAGCACACTTAAATCCTTCAAACAGCGGATCAACCATTTCAATTATATTTATCACGCATCTCGAACCGAAACAGATCAACCCCGTTCTTCTCCCCCAGATCAGCCCAAAGCCATTATTACAACGTAATCACATCACGCGCTATACAACATCTAATTACAGAACAAAGCGGCGCTTCTCCATTCGGCGCGCGATCGACATTACAGTCATAACCGCGCCACATTCGGCGCGCTTTACAATAGCCTACACTGGCCGATATATCGATACCCATCCGGGAGACTGAGAAACGAGGGCAGAGCAACGCGCTGGAACGGAAGCCGCCTGGAATTGTATCATTTCCGGCGATAAAGCCCCTCCCTTTCGTTTCTCGAGTACGCGGAGCTATCTCCTCATGCCGCATCTATGTATCTCTCCCGCGGGAGTTTCGCAGTTGCCCGTCATCAAGCCATCGCCATTAGAGTCGAAAGAGGCAGGTGATCGGCGAATTTTGCGCGTCGGCGGACTAAAGAGGCCGTTTTTCCAGATCGACTCTCTCCCGGGGACTGCGTCACGATTTTTGACAAGTGCCCGGGGAGTTGCTATCGCGGATGATTGCGCCGGGGTGCTTTCGTTGTATTGAATTATCCCGTCTGCCGGGGCAATTGGCGCTGGGACTAGCTGGGATTCGTGCCGAGTCTTTACCGCGATGATTTCTGCAGTTCGAAGAGGAGTTTTAGTTTAAAATGGCTCGCGGTGCTGGTTTAGTATTGGGGCTGACGCAAATGCCAGACTGCTATTTTCTGCGGTTACTACTCGTATACGTTCAGTTGGAATATTGCGAGCGTCTGGACACACTCCCGGAGTATTAACAATAAATATTTATCTAAGCAAGGGAAAGCGCGTTATGCCCGCGCGCGTTGAATCATACAGTCTTTTGATCGTTGAAATATAGCCGGGGCATCCGTTAAACCGCGCGCCAAGCCAATAAAAGCACTGGCTGCCTCGCGTACGCTCCTTTTACGTCTGTATTTGGCACTTATACGACCAAACACGGAGCGTATTCGGCTGCCGTTTTAAACCCTCCCTTTCCTCGGCGCCGCCACGAGAAGATCGTGAAAACGGAGAAATACAGGTCTTGTGGCTTTCTCTCTCTCTCTCTCACTCAAGCAAGCTGTTATTGCGAAATCATAAAACGCCAAGCTAATCCGGGGCTTGCGCGCATCACCGGCACACGTATACACACACGAGACTCTTTTATGCCCCAGGGATGCTCTATAAACGTCGCGGCTTCGGCAAACTTACGCCGCGTACATGTGTGGCAGGCTGCTGGTGTATAGTTCAATTTAATTTCGGCGAATTTTTTCGCCGCGCGATTGCATTTATGCAGATCGATTCCGGAGCGGTTTGTTTTTCTGCGTTACGTGTGGTAAATGAACATCGGTGCGGTCGGCAGGGTTTGATCGGGCGGACGGGAAAAGCAAAATCGATGCAATTTATTTTATGGAAGTTGTTAGATATGAGCGGCAATCGGATTTTTCTTCGTAATTCCGAGTGGTGAGGAAAATCAATGATGATTTTTTATGAAATGGATATCTGCTTTTGCATTAATTTGAAACAGCGTCTGTATGTTATTTTTAAAAAATATATAAATTGATTTTAGCGCGGTGCTTTAATTAACGGAAATAAAGTTTTCCATATTGAAATGGAAAATTAATAAGCAAATGGAAATTAATTGATCTAGAAAAAGTCTAGAAACTTCAAATTTGAGAATTTAACATATTTTAACACTTTATTTTTTTTAACTGTTGGGTGAAAAAAGTCAATGTATTTTTACGTATATGATGATGCATTTTTACGTATCTGTGACATTTTACATATTAAGAATATATTTATTTACATTACATAACGACAATCTAAAATCGATCTTTTCAAGAAAAAGAGGACAGAGAAATCTACGTGGTTCCAAAGTATGAGCAGGAAAATGAACGAGGGCCAAATTAGAGGGAGATAAGTAAGAAGAAACCAATTAAAAAATTCTCACCGTGGAAGATCCAAAATAAGAGAAGTCAAATAGAAGGAAGCTAAATGAGGTAGAGCCAAATATGTGAGAGAATTAAATAAAGAAAAAGCAAGTAAGAACGGCTAAATAAAACGAACCAAATATGGAAACCGAAATGAAAGAAATGCGAATAAGCCAAAATAAGGAGATGCACGTGAGAAGATCCGAATAGATGAAGTCTAGTAGTGATGACGAGTAATTGAACATAAGCCAACTGAAGAGAAGCTGAAAAAAAAAGAATCAAAGAGAATCGAGAAAAGAGACAGTATAAGAGCCAAATAATAGAGAGCTAATCGAAAAGGGAATTAAGGGAAAGTTAATTGAAGGGAAAGCGACAGATGGCAAGTTAAGTAAGAGAAGCCAAGAAAGTTTAGTTCAATCAAGTTTCTATCAGCAACAAAAATATTGTGACAGACCGAATAAAATATCTAAATTATACCTATGCACTCTTAACACGAGTCAAACATAAATACAATTATATTTAAAATATTCAATAAATTCAACAAACTTCTAATGCCGACTATTTATTTTTCTTCAACAGACAGCAGTCAGCAAAACGAAGAAAGCCAGTTCGACAGATTGAGTTTGGCTTCGACTGCGAATTCTGTAAAGAGACGGCTCACAAGATTCTTTCCTCCACTTCTTCAGTCGTAAAAAAGTCAGGATCTCGAAAAATGTTCTCCCCCCTTTCCCGCTTCGAAGTACAGCGCGCGCCTTTCAGCGTCAAGTCTCGAGTAGTTCCGTTGACGACGTCTCAATCGATTCTCGGCTTCCCTTTGGCGCGCGCCATTGAAAAGGAGAGCCTGCTGTCGTTTTTTTTTTTCACGGACAGAGAAAAACTTGGGGCGAGCGAAAGGCTGCATAAATGTGCGTCGATTTGTATGGAATGCAGAATACTTGTTTGCGCGGGCGAGCGACTTTTTTAACGAGATCTCGCGTCGGAAGAACTTTGAAGATCCTTTTTTTTTAAGGTGGGAGCGAAAGGGACGTTAGTTGGTTGAAGGCATGAGCGATCGAATGTTTTATGTTGATTTGATTATGAATGTTGAGAAATTTTGGGGTAGGTGAAATTTATTGATTGTGCTGTTGATGTTATTGAAAAATTTTTACACATCTAATATGTGTAAATGGCATATATGTAATTGGCATTATAATGTTTGGTAGTCTAATTATCTGACGAATCATGTATGTTCGGTCTATTAACTGATATCCATCCCTAATTGCAAAATGATAAAAATTAAATATCATTACTTGAGTTTGTTCAAGGATTCTTCTACTTCTAATAATTTTAACTTTCTTAA
>UELX01003247.1:0-24798 GCA_900480035.1 Eupelmus urozonus | reverse complement strand
AGCTAGGTTCAGTTTGTTAGATTGTTTTGAAAATTTTTCGTCTGGTTTCGACTTTTGCTAAATTTAATGAGAAATTTTAAAATTATTTTACAATATTTACGAGACGAGAAATAAGTAAGGCAGAAGGGAATATAATCAGTCATTATCAGATAAGTTCTTTAAATCTAATTCTTATTAAAATATCTTCATTTATAGAAAATAATTTAAAGTAACCTTAAATATTGAGTTTAATGCTTATTTTAAATCAAGCAAAATTTAAGAGTAGAATTTTGTGTGGAAGTGAACAAAAATTCTTTGTGGATTATTATTTTATTTTCAGGTTTCAATAATTTATTGTGTGATTGGTGCCGTCGTTGCTCGAAATGTCATAGGAATTCTGCTAGAAACTGATACCTACTGATGCTCGATCGACTCCTCCTGGTGGTTGCAGTTGCAGCTGTTGCCGATGCTGGGAAATGGTCGTGTTCTGAATGCCATATAAAAATGCAGGTAAGCTCGAAATTATTTTCTCTTTATACCACACCCTTCGCCCCTCCCTCTATCTCTCAGACTTGCGCGGACTTTAGTGTTATCGGTGCATATAAACGCGCTGTTTTTCTTAATAAAAAGGTAGCATCCTTGCGAACTTTTACGGCAGTTAGTGATGGACTTGATCAGGTTTCCGCCAACTTCCTAATGAACAGTGTAGAATTAGAGAAAAAATTATTGATAAATATTTTCTAACCTTGAATTATAACCTTTATTTTTCAGCACGTATAAGTATCATGTGAATGTGCTGCTTCCTTCGTCCAAAGTAATGGTCGGCCTACTGGCAGTGCAGAGAAGGAAAAGCATCAACTAGCAAAAGCCACGCTGACATGAACACAAGAGAGAGCAGGAGAGAGAGAGAGAGAGAGAGAGAGAGAGAGAGAGAGAGAGAGAAATACACAAGATTTTTAAAGTGAAAATTAAAAAAGTCTGGCAAAATGTCTGGCAAAAAGTCTGGCAAAATCATGCTATGTTTTCAAATAAAAAATTAAAAGTCTGGGAAAAAGTCTGGCATAGTGGCCAAAGCCAGACTTTAGCTAGACTTTAAAGCCCAGCAGACTTTTGCCAGACTTTCGCCAGACTTTTGCCAGACTTTCGCCAGACTTTTGCCAGACTTTTTTTTTACTCGGGGTGATACGCTTTTCCTAAATTTTAAGACGTGTAATTTCCAGCAATTAAAAATTATACTTTTACTTCATTTTTGTATTTACTTAAAAATATTATTAATTATTGATTATTGAACGTTGAAAAATAGCAAATAAAACTGGTAAAAGTTTTCACTATAGAATTGTCAAATTATAGTAATCTTTTTCAAAATTAATCATAATTTAAAGATTTTTTCAGTCTTAAATGACCATTTTATGCTCGGATGCGCTGCGGAATATGATGATTAAACACTTAAAATTATGGTGAATTTTCAAAATCTATTTTTTCAAAATATTGCGAATTTTTTTTATATAATGGAAAACCGGAACTCAAGTAATTACGTCTAGGGTATATTATACGAGAATCTAAAAATTATGTCTTAACATTAACTAGTTCAGTTGAGAAATTTTTTTTTTTTAGTATTTGAAGCAGAAAAATATGAAAATCTGAACTTATCGAGATTACCAAGATTCTAACACGTATATTTTTTAAACTAATAATTATTTGGATCTGCAGTGATATAATCAATTTTTGTTGAAGTATTGATCTTTTTGCGCTGGATAAAATTGGATTGCGTGATAAATTTCAGTAGTCCAATTATTTTTAAGTGATCTGATTATTTTCAAATAATCGGATTATTCTCGGATAGGCTGTTTCGAATTACGGTCGAATCCATCGTATCAGCTTTTATTTTTAGTTCTTATTTTTGAGACACTCGATCGAATTTTAAGAATATAAACTTTTTATTTTAGTACTCTGTATTCGGCATCGCATCTATTTATTATTGCTCAACTTATCGAAGACACTTATATCCGCAAAATATACTTCGACGCCCTCGTGCAATAGATTACCAAGTAAGCCTTCTCATCGCAGTTTAATAGGTTATCAGATGCAAAATTTAAAGTACACAAACTGCGCATACCCATAGGCAGAGTGAAGTAGCTAGAGCGAGTGGTTTCCGTTACATTGGCTACTTGACGCCCGTATATCAAATTCGAGAGGTGAACATACACGTCTGAAACACAGCAATAAACGTCGGGCGTACAGTAAATCACTTCTTCGACGACGAGATATGGACACGACGGGGCTAAAGTCTTGGGTATAACGCTAATTACAGTCTCGTGCTCCGTGATGCGTGGACAAATTATTATAACAACAGCGTTGGCAATTGTAATAAATAATTATTGTAATAATATACATAAAATTTATAAAGCTTTTATAAAGTACATTAAACAAAGTTGCTTTGAACAAACTAATTTTAATTTGCAGAAAAAGAAATTCTTTTTCTTTTCATTTAACGACGTAATGTTCGTTTACAAACATTTTGGAAGCTTAAAACGACAAAGCAAGTCGAACAATAAGGTAGAAAATAGCAGGCGAGTTCGTTAAAATAATATAACAAGCATGCATCGTCGCCATACGAAGGCGGGCACATTAAAACTTAAACAAGTTCAGAGTCCGTATATAATGGGGACGAGTCAACGAGCGAAAACATTTACGTTGCGTCTGTTGAACAAAAGCAAAATTTCGAGCCTCGCCTGCTTGCAGCGCCCGAAAGAGCGGAAAGAGTAAAACAAAAGATTGACAATTTCGGGTTAATCTGCTAGTGATATAGCAGAGCGAAATGGGTGCTTGAATTTTTGACGGTGTGAAATCGCTTTCTGGCATTGTTTTCGAACGCTGAGGCGCTAACCGTGTTTAAAGTAACGTCTGTTTTCTTTTTACCTTCTGAGAAATTAATTCAATTTTCTATACAAAAACTATATTTAAATAATTCAAAACTCGCATGATAGTCTATTTATAACGATATTATCTTTAGAATATTAGTAAATATTGGTATAACATTTTTAAGATCTATTTTTCGTATTTCTTATTCCGCCGTTTCCTATATTTTTAAATGCACTTTTTCCGTCATCTGGTAACAAATCCCACGCAATCCCAAGCTTTACGACAAAAAGTCATCCCATTGATCCGGAATCAGCATTCATAAAACGAAATACTCCCTCTCTCTCCAGAGCCTCGCCTAAAAAAAAAAAATCGGCCGAATAAAAAGAGGCGAGGCGGGAGCCGCGGCAAGCGAGAAGCGGAAGGAAGTAGGAAAGAGGCTCGCGCGCGCGAGTGAGTAAACGCAAGCGCTGCACTTGGCACAAAGCGACAGGAAATACTTTAACTTTCTCCCTCTCCCTCCCTCCTTCTCCTTCTTTCTTGCGCCTCGGCAGACGTGTTCACGCAAGATGCAAAACGAGACCGGCGTCGCGCGCGGGCGGCCGGAGACTCTCTTTTCACCGGCTTTTCTTTTCCCTGTAGACTCTGGCCTTTGTGCTAGCTGTAGCAGTCGTCACCGTTCGTCTCGCCGGGCGATAATCTTTTGTACTCTTTCAAGCTTTGCGCGCGCGCGCGTGAGGCTAGGCGAATATTTCGGGCTAATACTTCTTCGCGGGGGGGTGATTAAAAAATTTCTGGAGCCTGGATATTCTTGTTTATAATTAAAATTTGCGAAATTAAAAATTAGCTTTTGCAGTCGCTTGGTGAAATTGCTGCGAGGAGTGGAGCTGCATAGTAAGTTGCTTTAGTGCTGCTTTATCTGGTGAATCATTAGCTCGGGAGAGTTATTGTAGTGTCGAGACGTTATTGTGAAATGCGTTTTCTTGAGCTTGCTGGTTCTTGAAGGTCTTTGAATGATTTATTGTTTCAATGGGGAGTGACGTTAATTTGACGTTTTAGTTAATTATTGGATTGGATGCGGCAAAAAGTATATTTATTTTTTAAATTAATAATTTTGAGTATTGCATTTAACGTGACATTTATAGTTAAATATTATATTAATTTAGCTCGTAATGTAGCACATCGCTATTAAATCAATTCATAATTTATTGGAATATTAACTTTAGAGCAGGTTGAAATGTATTTTTATTAATACTTTATGTCTTTGCATGAAACTGAACCTTGATAACTTTTATTTCCAAAGTTAAATCCGAATGATTTATTGAAAAAAATTTTATTTTAAACATCTTAACCTATATTTTAAATATCCTTTCCTTAAATAAACACAAGCTTCTACAAACTAAATCCAACTTGACAGAAGTATAACACTTAAACGAATCGCTCACCCATCATGCCCTTCTCGCCTCGGCAATTAACTAACCCCAGCAACAAAAGCTCCATCTCGAAAACTAAACGCGAAAAGCCCCTCAGGCAAATTTCGCCCCCCGAAAAGTCCCGATGCATCGGCGAATCCCCGCTCGGCGTCTCAAATTTGTCACTTTATATACGCGCGCCCGTGCGTGTACGAGTAAAACCGCGCGGCGTCGGTTGCATGCATTATGCATACAATGCCCGATGCATTTTTTACGCGGCCCGAGTTCGAATCCCGCTCGCTGCAGCGCAGCTATACTCGCTCTCTGCGTCCGGGGCATTTTTCGCCGAGCGGCTGCAGCGGCAGCAAGACGTGCGTGCCGGCTGATGTAGGCGAGGAACGCGCGCCGCGTATCGGAGGAGGAACAACTCCAATTCTGTTTCGCATTTTTATCCCGATTCTCATTCGCCTCGGCTGTAACTCGAGCGCGCCCCGTTGGAAATGGCGCGTGCAAGAGCGCGCGAATTTCGTAAGGAAATATCGAGGCGTGCAGGATGGTGGGGAGTTAAGTGCGTGCAGAGCGCAGAGAGGATATCGTAAGTCAGCGGGGATAGCGTTGGACGTTTAAATTTGGTGGGAGGAGGGCAGATTTGAATGGAGGATCTGCCTCGGTCATTTTTGCGGGATTGGGTTGGAATTTCTTATGGACGTTCTTAAATAAGATTTAAATTTGTCGGAATAAATATGAGTACGTTCGGCTTGAATGAAATCAGCATCTGTTAAATGTTGGGCAAGTGGTGTAGCTTTGTCAGTTTCATAAGCTGATTTGTTTTTGTATTTTCTGGTTCGAAGAAGTATCCGTCCGATCCTATTTTTAACATTCCACTAATGTAAAACGGTATCTTCCGAAAATTCCATCGAAATTAATCAGGGAATTCCTGACGAAATCAAATTTTTCAAGATCCGCCCCCGGGCTACTCGCAGCCGAGCCATCGTTTCGAGCATTTCTTTGACTTGTCGGGCAGCAGCAGAAGCAGCAGCTAGCTCTCGGCCGGCGCTGCTCTCAATCGAACTAAGAAGACGTAAGGGGCCGTGAGGGTTCTAAATAAATCGAAGGGGAAAAGTTCCAGCCGAGTTGCTCCAACTCGCCGGTCGAAGGAGAGCGCGCTTCGTCGATTTTATCAATTTTTCATGACCGCTCAGACTGCAGACCGGGCGCAGCTCGACTTCTTGTTCATCACTATTTTAGGCCGATTTGCACTGTTTATGCCCCCTCTTTTGCGCGGCCCACCAGCTGCTTTCTCTTCGGCCCCGGCAGTGTAGCCGTGAGTAACTCGGGGCCATCTGTCGACTGGAATGTATTTAAGATTATACTGAATTCGAGCTAGAACTTGTTTTGTAATGGATTTGATATTTATGCAGCCTGAATTTCTTACAATGGAAATTTCACTCTAGATGAGCAAAATATTTAGCTCTTTCTTTCTTTCTCGCTCTAAATGAGCAGAATATTTAGCTTTTTCCTTTTTGGGACAAAGTTATAGAAATAATGCGAATTTATTTTTAAGTTATATATATGTATATATGTGGGTCAACGTAAAGAAGAAATTTTAATTGTTGTCTTCAACAATAAAGATTTAAGGCGATGTGAAAACGAATTTATTAATTTTCAATTTTTTGTGTAAGCGTAGCGACGACACATTATTCTGCATAAATTGCAACAAAAATTTAAATTTATTAAACAAAAGCTTCTTTCTTAATAAAATTTAAAATCCTCAGAAACCACCAACAAATTTAGCTTCCGTAAAATAACAAATTGGGAAAACATCGGAAAAACAACAATCAAACTTACCCATCTGAAAATCTTTGTTTTGATTCCAAGTTTATCTATATCATTTCGAAAAGAAAAACCATCCCACTCCAAAGTTTTTCCTCCTTTAGATTTAGAAAGTCGCTTCTCCCCTGGACTCTAAGACTATAATTCTTCGTCGACTTTGCACTATCGAGCGCGCAACGAGAAAAACTTAATTTCCGTACAGTCTTCTGCCTCCTCTCTCCCTCTCCCTTCCCCACTTATGTTTGTCGCGCGCGGGCGCGCAAAATTCCCGTAGGAAATCCCAGAGAGGGAGAAATCATTCGTGCTATCGGAGACGCGGATGCACTTTGTGGGCGAAAGTTATGAGAAAAGTTGCGTCTCCTCTCTCGCTCTCCTCGTCGTGCTAGGGTTATACGGGTACGCTTGCTGCAAACTTGCCACGTATTTTCTTCGATTCGACTACTCTGCCTTACCCGGCTCCTCCTCCTCCTCCTCCGTCTCCTCCGCGAGTATAAAGAGCTTTAGCAAGGATAAATTTGTTTGAGCGGCTTCCGTCTTTTCTCTTCTTCAAATTAATCATTTGTACGATATTTTTACTCATAAAACGTCTTGGTTTAATCTTTCGAGGGGATAGAATTTCATTCGATTTTAGCCGCTGCCTTTTCAACTTGGTTTTGCTCTCGGTTTTAATCAAAAATATGATAAGAGCCGAGAAAGAAATACAAGCCTTAGACTTTCAATTTTTCGTCTCCGAGAATTCAATTTCAGAATATTATTTTCCAGTCCAGCATCACCAGACCATTTCGGAAACAACATTCCGAGGAAAATTCTTCTTCGTTCCACGAGATGTCTCACTCCACGTTTTTCATCAAGTATTAAGCAACTATTGTGACGGACAATATCTCGAGCCACCTAGAAATGCCCTAGCAGAGAAAAGGATTAATGAGAGAAAGGGCCGAAAGTTATCTATCGGCGCATGTTCGCGTCGCCGGCGACGACGTCGTCAACCGCACAATAATTCAGCCGCACCGCATGAGGAATTCACGAGCGGCGGATGGAATAAGGTATGGGGGAGTCGTCGACATCGCCTCCGCCGCCGCCGAGAGTTTCACGACGAAGTTGAAAAGGTGACCGCCGTACAAACATACGGCAACGGCAGCTCAGTCGGGGAAAGAGAAAGAGAGAGGGAGAGAGATCGAGGAACACAAAAAGGCAAGCGAATGGACGAGACGAGCGTCAGACTTTGAATTGGCATAAGTCCCCGGGCTGTCTGCCGCGACTTGACTGGAAAACCTTGGGAGGGAGACACGGGATTCTAGCGGAATGAAGATTTTATTTTTTCAGCGACGTTGAGCCAAAGCGGGCTGGAAAATTTTGCAATCGATTTTTGATCGTGTTATCAGCGAAATGAATTTTAGGTGCACTCAGGCTAATTGCTTTATTGTATTTTAAAATCCATTACTAACAGTTTCGGGTAATGTTTATTTAATCATATATTTTATTGGAAATATCATAAAATATCGAGTTTTAATAAACTTTTTATCATGATATGTGTTTGTCTATGAGTGGGTGTGCGCTCGCGCGTGTATGTGTAAAAGCATTTAAAACAAGAATATATTGAGTGATAAAAATTGCATAGCCGTTATTTTCCGTTATTTTTACTTCCCCTAAAAAAAGTAATAAAACTATATGAAAAAGTTTTTACCAAATTTTGATAATAATAAAAGCAAACAACTGTAATTTTATAGTTAAATAATTATAATCATCGAAAAATTCAAACCGCATTTACAGTATAAAGCACACAATCAGCTTGCGAATCGCGACTTCACCATTACTTCGGATAACAGCTGCCAACCGCAACATAGCACATGTTAATGTTAAAAAAAATAATATTTAATCAAATTCCCGAGTGCAAGCGAATTTCATCATTATTTTGTCATATACGTATGAGCGGTCGCTCGATTCGATTCACGGCACAATTAACTAAGTACACTTACAATTAACCTAATTAATAATTTCATCGTGCAGGGTGACGACGACGATGAATTGCGCTGAACAAACAAAACGGCCGGCGAAATCCCGTTATGACGCGGCGCGCTGAAATAGTTATTGCGTGCACACACGTTAGCCGAACAAATTCGCAATTTCTCTGACGGCCTCATGCGTGTGTTTAAAATTCGCCGACTTTTGCGGACGAACGAAATGGAAGAATCGAGACAGCAGCGCACTACCGCTGACAAAATGAAGATGGGAGGACAATTTTTGATAATGTCATGTTATGCGTATTGGTTATTCCACAGTATTGTTCCCACAATTATTTATTTTTTTTAATTAAAATGGTAGAATGATATGAATTCACAAAGATTTAAAATTGATATCAGAGTTGAAGCGTTTAGGGTCTGTGAAGTAGTAAAGGAGTGTTATAGTCAGCCATCATTATGAATTCAAACATTCACAATTTTAATGTACTGGTTCGATTTACTAATGGACTAGTATCGAATATTGTCACTGAATTTTCTTGGAAAGATTGTTTTTTGTGACACAGATTATATTTATTTTAAAATACAAATGTTTTTGCTATTTGAATGAAAGCTAAAAAATTTTTGATATTTTTGTGTGGTTGAATGTTTTCTGGTCATATAATATTTTCAGATCCTTTTAAAAATGTTTAACAAAATGTTGTTGCAAAGATCATTTAATTTTTATACATTTTTATTAATTGTAACACTTTCTGTAATCAATATTTTTTATTTAAAAGAATATCAAGGAAGTCAAAGATGTTGCCATTATCAGCTAAAATTAAGGGTTATGTTTTTATTGCTTTTTATCATTTTTCTAGTAAACTCGTAAAATTATTGAATTTAAGGTTTTTAAGATTGTTCTTGAACTTTGAATGTTTTCTAATTTTTAATCATGCGTTCTCATTTAATTTTTAAGCTAGAATTTTCATATATGATTGACTTTTACAGAAAATGTTATAATCAATTACACTATAATGTAAAGTTAACGTTATTAATGTAAACGGCATTAATATAAAAATATTTTTATTCATAAGCATCTTTTGTCACAGAATTAACCTAATATACTTTTTTTGTCTATTTCAGGTGAGTTTTGAACTTGGTATATTATGTTCCGCTTTTCAACGAGTAAGTGCACTTTTTTCCATTTTTTAAGTATGTGAAGTTTTGTTATTGCATTTAAAATTACCATATAATTGGTAAATTAAAAACTTTAATTAATTTAAAAAAATAATAATTCAACATTAATTTAAAAAAATAATAATTTAACCTTTTATTTAAAAGAAAACTTTTTCTGTTTAAATTACAATTTTTCGCTCTCAAAGGATCCCATTTAAAACTTTGTCTTAAAGTATCATTTACATAGGTACTCCTACATACATTTCACATGTAAAAATACTTCCCGCAACAATTTTCTCTCATTTACATATATTCGTACACCCACTCTCGAGGTGATCGTACTGTAAAAAATGCATGCTAAAAAAAAGACGGACCCTTAAGAGACGGTCAAGCAGTTCCGTTAATCTACACGGAAAAGCCAGAGAGAATCAAGCAAGAAATTTAAAACAGGGTAGCCGCGGAGGCGCATCACCTACTCCTATACTGCTCTGCGCCCGAGGCTGTGCCTTGACTTAGTGAGCGAGGAAGACGAAAAACACAATATTCCGGACAGCCAGCCGACTACCCTGAATATTACATAATGTAATTTCCACCTGGTTCCGACTAGCCGCGGCAGACTGCTCGCTTCCTCGGTGAAAATAAAAATAAAAATCTTCATAACTCGACACGAAAATTCTTTCCCCGAGCAAACTCAATTTGCGGAGTGAGTCCCCACGATCCTTTGTCCTTGGAGGTCCATTGTAGGCTACTTTGGGGGCGGGGGATGTCGATCGAACGGAATCTGATTTTTGCGAGGAGTTTTTCGGTTGGTCGAAAAGAAGAGGGAGGAGGAGATCGGTTACGTTTGATAAAAATAATTTTATTTCAAGGAGAATACGAGAACTACGTTGCTCTCTAATTCAGATTGATATCGGAGGGCCGGCGATTTTCATCTGTGGGATTCAAATCGTAGAAAGGATGAAGATTGAGCATATTTTCAGTAATGGTTTAGTCTTCATGCATTATTGGATGCGATAAGAAAAAAAAAAAAAAACTCGCGGATAAAAGTGAACGATCAGGAATTGAAGTTGCATACATATTTGAAATTCAACTCTCGATATTTTTTACGACTTATGAAATAAGAGAAAAATGCAAAAGTATAATTCTATTTATATTCTAAATTCGTATATGGTGCAATGAGATGTAAAATAAAATATAGTTAAAACCATGAAAGTTTTTTCTTTTTTATAAAATAAAACATTCTTCAGAAACATTATAAACAATAAATAATTCCTTCACTTTTAATATTTCAGTCGGAAATGGATATCTTATGTCAATTATAAACAATTTATTAAATATTATTTTTTCAAGAACGTACTACTATCGATGCAAGTTTTCATTCCAACCTCATAATGCTCACTAAATTTCTCATTTGTTAAAAACCTATACTCTTTATATATTCATATCAAACTGTCGCGGTGAAAAAACTCAATTCCGCATTAAAAAAGTCGAGGGCTAATAAAAGTTCTCCTGCACTATTTGCATTAACAGATTCCTCTCCCAAGCTCCTACAATTAACAAATCAAACAATTAGTCCGCGATCGCGCAGGTAAAAGTACCGAGCACAAACTACAAAATTTAACGGTTTCGAAAGCTCGAACTACCTAACCTCACTTTGCCCGGTGGGAATCGCTGCGAAAAGTTGATTCGGATTCGGTATAACGACGCTCTGTTGAACTTTGCTCGAGTAGAAAAGAAGAGACGTAGTAGATAGCCTCCGTCAGGCCGCGCATTAGTCATAATTACCGCGAACAACGCGGTAGCTATGCCGCACGCTTCGGATTAAAAGGCTTCCTCTAAGACGATCATCGAGAGGACTTTCCGTCCCCCTTATCCTGCTTTACTCGCCCCCTCCCCCCTTCTTTGTTCGCTTAAGCCGTCCTTTGCCTTCTTTATGTCCGGTTCACTTTCCCTCTATCTCTCGCCCGATCCCCTTACGCCTTCTCTTTTTTCCATCCTGAGAGGACTTTCGTTAGTTTTCATTAAACGCTTTTCATCGAAATGCGATCGAAACAATGGGGACGGGCATAAGAAAGGGTTTAATTAACCGTCTATTCCCAGTTTTTCTCTCTTCTCCCATTCTTTCTTCTATTTTGGACGGAAAAGGTAAGGATCCTTTTATTTTGAGCACCACGCGGAGAAAAGTGTTACGACTGTAGTGAGTGCTGCGCGGCTCTCTCCTTATTGGGGAGAGTGAGAGAGGGGCAGAGAGAGAGAGAGAGAGAGAGGGGGGGGAGGCAGGGTGGGAGAGGTTAATTACTCTCCTGGGCTTATGGATGTTTCAGCAGAGACTAATGCATTTTTAGCAGTTCAATCGGCTTAGAAATATAATATATATTATACTCTTTGTGTTTTACTTACTATTTTTCATAAAAACATAATTTCCTAATTTTTGTCAAACTGTTTGTGTATAATATAAAATTTAAAAGTTATTGTTGTGTACTGTTTGAGTATGAGAATACGTTACAATATAACCACATACTTCAGTAAACTAAATTATAACGTATTTAACATAATAATGTTAGTAAAATTTATAGAATCCCAAATTGTGGCTGTGGCTGTATAATGTACATATTTTCTACTGCTGAATATTACTGTGAAGGATAAATATTCAAATCGTTCATAAAATTTCTTACAATTTTCCAAATTTGAAATCCAGATTTTCAACGCGGAAAACCAAAATTGCAATATACGACTTCCCATAATCCCGACAATTGCGAAACCCTTAGTTGGCATTCGGCGAAATTCAAAATGCTTCTGAGTTTCGCAATTCCTTATACATTTTTCCTACTTCCCAAGGTACAAAGGTGAGCACAACGGGGTATATGCAGCGCGCAGTCGCATTATCTCTGAGCACGTTTCTTCGGCGCGTATATTCCCACGATAAATAAGCGCCCTCGCGCGAATATTTGTCTCTTGAGCAAGAAGACAATGGCGAAGACCTACCCTTTCACTCCTCCTCTCTCTCTCTCTCTCTCTCTCTCTCTCTCTTTCATTCTCTCTCTCTCTCTCGAAGTTTGATGCCGGAGCGACGGGCGAATAAATCAAATTCCGAGTGCACCTGACGCGAGCGCAGATTGCCAAGTTTCTCAGCGGCTGCGAGCGCCCGGCGAAATTGACTGGAAGAGACTATCGATCAGCGATGGCCAAAGGGATTCGCTTGCCCTTCGCGTGTGCGTGCATCACCTGCAGGTAAGAGGGCCAGCAGTTCCGCGAGGTCAAATAAGGCCGGAGGAGCGTGAGTGTAACTGTGACCCGTATTCGGATGTCTTTATCTTGATTTGGCGATTTGTGTTCTTGTGATTGACGCGACTAAAACTATTTTTGGAAAAATGGTAATGACATAAAATTAATTTAAGGAAGGAGTATCAACTATTTCAATAGGGTGAAAAGTTAAAAGTGTAATTTGAGACAACTTAAAATTTATATCAATCGTCTGACGGCACCTGATTGTATGAAAACGTAGGCGATACACTATGCAATATCTCACATATTGTTATACATAAACAATTACTATCGAGAATATGTCAGTCTCTTCGCTGTTTGTAATAATTTATCGCTTTTTTGAGGGTGTAGATGATTTTGGTTATAACTATAGTTTATGCTTCTAGAAATATTCGCTGATTCGAGAAATTTCCCAAACTTTGCATAAATATAGTTTTGTTATAAATAAACAGTCATGCTAAATTTCTAGAAGATTCACCATTTCGGTTCTGAGATATGTTCGATCAAAGTTCATTAATTTTACCTATATATATATATAGATCTACTGCAATAAAAAATATTGAATTTTGAATGAATATATCTCAAAATATTGACAGTGATTAGTTCTGAAATTTGACGTGTGTGTTTATTTATAGGAATACGTTTATTTATATACGATACAAAATTGAATAATATTAATATTAATAATTAAATTAATATTTACGATACAAAATTGGGAATTTTCTCGACCAACGAATATTTCATAAACACAAACTTTATAGATTGGGAAACAACTACCTTAAAATACATTAAATATCTATTATCTATTGATTGTCTAAAATAATAAAAAACGAAATACATAAATATAATTCTATTAAATGATTCCATAGCTTTTAGAGATTTAAAATATAGATTTTTTTTAAAAATGTTTGTTTTGTGTGTGTGTGTGTGTGTGTGTGTGCGCGCGCGTGTGCGTGCGTGCGTGTGTGTATGTGTGTGAGTGTGTGACCCTTTTTCATGTCTCGTCGTAGTTTTCAAATTACTTGATAAATATTTACTAAATTTTGTGTTAATATTAAATTTCATTAATTATTTTACACAAATCAATGTCGTAGAAAATGCACATTTTAAAAACTTTTTGATTCTTAAAAAATTACCTTTTTAACCCTTAGAGGGCCGGGATGACGCCTTGAGGCAATTGTTACCAATGACTCGTCGACATTTGGTAATAGTTTGATCGAAAGCGGGGGACTTTTTCCCTCATTTCTATAGAGATACTGACATCTCAATCTCTTTGAGGGTTATTTAAATTTAGCGCTAACAATTCTTTTTTTTTTTTCAATAAATTTTTTATATTTTGTAAATCTACATAATATATAACATTTATTAATGTTATTATAGTATAGAATCAGTTTTTTCACTATAAAATTTGTATTTTTCAAATATTATGAAATTTATGGGTCAATATCTATTTAAGATAATTATTTGAAATTCATTCTGCTATTTTGCTTTATACTTACAAAATTATTTCTACAAAATTTCAAGTTATTTAATGTATTTTTGTTTTTTTAAAACAAATTAAAAAAAATTTTTAAATATTTTTACTGATTATAAAAATAAGATATTTTACTTGCAAGTTACCACTATCAGACAGCTGATAGGTATAGGTATAAATGAACAATCAAATTTCATGTAAGTTTTTTTTACATACAAGTCATAATAGATATGCAATATTTAGAGTTTTTTGTATATAATCAAAATCATTATAAATGTTTTAAAAAATATAAAATTTTATCAGTATGTCACAATATTACATAAAATTTCTTTGAGAAAACTTTGTAATGATGAGGTAGTAGCGTAATTTTATTATCTCAAAACTTTCTCAATAAGGAAACAAAAATTATGAAATAAATGTATATTTTAAACCAATATCGACAATGTTGAGATATTTTATTCATTTTACAGAATAATTAAAAGTAATTAAAGCAGAAAAATTCATTTGTAATCACTCACGATTTTTCGTTTTAATAATTTAATAAAATCCGCAATGGAACCATACAGCAAGTACATGAAACATTAAGTTCTGCTGCGAGAGTGCGTTCGAATATAGCCACTTCAAACAGCTTCCAATTAAAATACTGTTGAAATATAATCGGTTTAATAAAGCAACTGAAACATAAAGAATTCAATCGCAGTTTTGACCGACAAGCCAATACCTATAACAAGTCAAACTAAACGATGAACTTTCGGTGGATTCGTAACGATAATGGAAAGAAATACGCTGTTGGAAATCCGAACAGTCCGACCGGAAGTAGAACCGTCGAAAAGTATAGCCGAGCATCGAATCGGAACTGCGGAAGAATTGAGAAATGAAAGAAGTGCGCTATCCTTTGCCCAAACTGGAAGTTATTTGTAATCAGGCTGATTGTTTCGCGTGACCGGATAGACAGATCGCGCTTGTTTATTTGGATACTAAGTATGTGATTGGAAATAATTTCTTGAACATTGTTTAACGGACAATCAGAAGAGTGTGGATAATTTGCTTAATATTTTCTATTGTAGATTTAATATTTTATATTTTTTTAAAATTATATTTAATTTAATTAAAAAAACTGAGTTGTATGATGATGGCTTGATGGCTTCTGAAAATTGAACTTCGTAGTTTATTAAAAAAATATTCCAAAATACCCCTTGTTAATGGCCGCTATTTACATATGCTACTTGGAAAAAGCATATTATTATTCTATTTTAATACTGTAGAGAATGAAAAAAATTTTACGCTTTATGCAATATTAAAATAGAATCATATCAAGCGCATTTAAATAAAAATATTATATTACACGTACTATTAAATTTAGGATTATTTGCAAAGTAATTTTAAAATGGTGCCATGTAATATTCACTTTTTATAATAGCATTCTGCGAATACGAGTCGTTGTTGTATACATATTAGAAAATGAATTCCATATATAAACTACAAATGTACATTTTTTAATATTTGTAAATTTCAGTGCACTTAATTCAGTTAAATGAATTTGTTCAATGGATAATTTTCTTAATATTGTCAATGACATTAAAATCAGAAAAAAGAAAATAAAACTAAATGAAAAAAGGAAATTTACCAGCAAGAATTTTTAAAAATCCATAAAATTTATAGAATATTGCTTCTTTAAAATATTACCAATAGAACTTACATCTTTTGTAATAAATTAATATAAAATACATATTAATTTAAATTAATATAAAATATATAGTATAATATCTTGCGGTTTCTTTTTTCGTGTAAAAATAAATATTGCTTAAATCCATTACTTAATATTTACTCAGTATTCGTAACCTCTTCAAAGTCAGCCAAATTTCAATGTAAGAATATTCAAACAAATCAACTTCCTGAACAGCTCTTCAAATATAATCAGCTTTAATTATTCGTGATCATTACACATTCGCTTAACGAGCCGTTGTCACACCATACCACATCTGTTTAATCATTAAACCATCGGTGAGAATTTTTGTCGCGCGAATCGAGTGTACAAAGTGGCGCGGAGACCTCGTTAAAGATTCATAGAGAGGAACGAGTGAGAGAGAGAAAGAGAGAGAGAGAGAGAGCCAAATTAGCCGCGATCGTTGAGAAAAACGATCGATCGAACGTACAAGCGTAGTACGTAGGTGGTTGGCTTAACCTACTTTTTCCATGTTGGCAAACTTTTGGACTTTTCGCTCGCTCCTAACGGGCGGTCAGATCGATATCTTCTCAGCCTCCGCGTAAAAAACGCGAGAACTTCTGGAAACGAAAGTGGCGTCAGTGACGAGCGGTTAAAAAACGTAATTACCTAAATCTGTTTGGGCTACATTTGCGTGCTTGTACCTATCTCGTATATGCGCAGCTCCAGATTGTTTTAGCACTAGAAAATTTTTCTCGCTGTATCCCGAAGTGAATGACGTATTGAAAAATCAAGTAAAATAAAATTGGATTCGCTTACGGAAGTTTTATTTGGTAAGGTCATAACGCTAACATTAAATCAAATTAACGTTTGATTTTACCTGCTTTGGTATATATCTATAGATAATTTGGTACATTTACGGAATAGACCCCGGGGGAATACTTGGTTAAAGGGGTAGCAAGAAGATCGATCCGGCCCCTTGATATCAGAGCGAGAGAGAGAAAGACCAACGAAATCAAAGCTGAAGATGAAAGCCCAACTTCGGCAATCAGCATACCAAAGCTTAATGAAAGAATCTGGAAAGCAATACTTGACGAAAATCGTCAATCTCCATTATCGGGAGACAATCTGCAAACGCTTTTCTCCGCACGGCTGAGCCCGACCGTCGGAAAATCCCGTTACCAAAATCAAAAAAAAGAGAGGGAGAGAGAGAGAAAGTCAGAGAGAAAGCAAAAATACGTAAGCGAAGCCAGCTTCCCTCTCTTTCGCGTATACGTCATCGAAGCTGGCCCGGCTACATTCATAAAAAAGGGGCGGCAAAAAAATAAACTCGCCAACGCGCGGGCGCGTTTTTATTACTCCCTCGTCGTTTTCCGGATGCGCGCAAACGTAAACCGCTGCGGGAGGCTTACCGACAGGTCGATTAAAATAGATAGGCACACAGGTGTGCTGGAGCTGGCAGGGGCCGTGGGCGCGTGTGAGTGTAACCGTGGAAAGTGGAGCAGGTCGCGCTCGGTCGGGCGCGTTTTGTGAAAAGGTTACGTAAGGACATCCCCCGGGAGGGCGCCATGTAGCGGCCCAGCTCTCGCGCATTCTTCCACGTCCGCGCGCACAGGCCGCGCATTCCCCTGCAGCTTCAATGGCCGATCGTAACTCAAGGCTACGTAAATTTCGAGCCGAGATACCGCGCGGCCCTCTGCACTCACACCAAGATCGAATGTACGCACGATCCATATCACGGCTCTGGCTCTCTCTCTCTCTCTCTCTGGATGTGTTGGTTCTAAGTAAATAGTGTATGTGTGACATTATGCGAGCGCGTCTGGGTGTGAGTACTGTTTGTATGTGGGTATCAGTTTGGCTGAGGATATGTGCGGGTGTGCATTCGGTGGTGGGCCCCCGCGCTCCAGCAGTCCGTGCATATGTAATAGACCTGAGTATGTGTGGGAGAGCTGCGGAAAATTCACTCGACGGATAAATATTGCCCGAGGAATTGAAGAATGGCTGTGTAAAATGTAGCCCATAGGCGTTTTATCTTGCATTATTTCGAATGCTTTTCGAAGCAGCTAGCCCGGAGCGTGGCGCTTGTGCACGTGGACTTGTATTTATGAGTCCGCCCGAATGCACGAGAGAATGCACGCTTTTTCTTCTCGGGATGATGTGATATCAAATGAGTTAGAAAATATTTCTGCAGTTATTAATGAAAATATGCTCGGAAAGACAGTTGAAGTTCAACTTTATCCATAATTTTTACTTTTTAATTACTACCCGTCTTTGAATTTGTAACACTTATTGTATATCGAGGGATTAATTGCACTTATAATGATATACAGAATTTCAATTTATTTCATAATATTGAATTATTTTATTTTTACTCTTACGCTTTGGTTCTGTTTACACTATGGACTATGTAATAATTATTGTATAATAAAAACTATACTTTAGCAAGTATGCGACCTCAAAGTTTCTTGGACTATTTTTATCGGCATTAAAGTATTCAAAAAAGTATTTGACAAATACTTTCATCATATCTACAAAAGTTTTCAAAGAATTTTGAGGTCAAATACTTCCTTAACTATGATCGAAACTCTACTTTTTTTTTGTTGTACGTTGAACGGCTTATAATCATAGCCTAACCTCTTCAAGCCGACTTTATGCCGAACCAAACTAATTTCCTATCAGTCTATAAAAAAAGCAAATAAAATTGCTAATTTGTCACTCAAACTTCGAAAAAGACTATTTCCACATCAGGGCACGAATCACACCAATTCTCTGAGCTTCTACAAAGCTCAGAGAGAGAGAGAGAGAGAGAGAGAGAGAGAGAGAGAAAGGAAGGAAGAGAGGGAGAGAGAGAGCTGCTTGCCAGCAATCTGCGCGTGTTCGCGCTCCGGCAGTTAATAATGCAGGAGGCCGAGTACGCGCCACGGGAGAAGACGCGTACGTGCGAATTGAGAAGTCTCGCGTGCAGCGCGATTCCCGGCGCGCGCTGTTTTGTGATTCTCCCAGCGGAAGCGCGCCGCGTCAGGGGGGATAATGTCAAGGCTGCCTGGCTAATGAGTCGATAATCCCCGTAAACGAGCGCGAAATCAAGTCGGCTACGATGCTTTAGCATTCGCCAGAATTGTTAAGTTTTACGCACTGGAGACAAGGATTGTTTCGGATTTTTTGCTTTCTTTTTGGCTTTAGTGCTGGGGCTAAAATAAAGGAAATGCTATAAGTTCGAACTGCGATAGATATAGAGTAAAAAGTATGAATTTTGCTTTTGGTGTGATAGAAAACAGATAAGAAGATTTGTATGTATTTATTAATTTCACAAGTGACATTCAAGTAATGCATTACAATTTATTATGCTTATTGTCCAAATTAATCCAACGATAGTTCAAGTAACTATATAAATCGATATTAACATATTTCGCTTAAATTAAAAATAAAACCACGTGAACCGACGTTGAAAACAACTCAAATCTAAATTTTAACGAGATTAAACCAGCACTTTTTAAGTAAAATTTAAAGTTTTATCATAAAGATTCATTCAAACCACGATCGCTTTCCACATCGATCTGCCTGCCCGTGTTCCTTTTCATATTTCATTCGATGAGAAAGTGAGTGCGCTAGTGCAGGGGATGGGGTAGATTCGGGCCCGAGAGGGTTATTTACTCGTTAATGACCGCCCCGTAGTCGTGATCTTGATATACGAGCTCTAAACCGCAGGAATTCACGGTATATACGCGCGCGCGCGGCTCGAAGATTACCGTCCCAGTGCCGGAGTTGTATGTTTTATGCCTTATCGGTGCGTATTAATTCGCGAGCTCGCCAATATGCCCACGAATGCGTAGGCGAAATTATTAATTAGAGGCGCGCGAATTTTGACGATCTGAGACTTTTGTGTTTTTGGGGTAAAAAGGTTTGCGTGACTTGTGGGTTAAGGTGAGGTCATCTTACAGTCGACCATAGAATTAATTAGTATTTAATAATTTTGAGGGTAAATGATAATTGGATTATAGTTTTTGGAACATTGCCGGTGGGAATGCACTGTGCTTTTATCAGTAGAGAGCGTTGGGCAAAATTCAACTATTTATCTGAAAATTTGAACTATGCATATTAAATTTATGAAGGAAAATAGTTAAAAACTATGCGGTAAAGTTACGATAAACCTACCGGTATAATAAAAGTAATAATTTTATGTTTTTTTTAACAATATAAATTCCGTGCAATATTTTTCAATGGTTGTTAGATAAAAACTGTGAAATTGCCCATTAAATCATTATATTACCAATGGTCGACTAAAATAATCACGATCAATCAATATTTATCGATTCCAAACGTTCCCCAAATTGTCAAAAATATCTTCAATTTGTTCATTTTGTCAATTAACGAAAATCGCCAGCCGGCGATCAAATAAACCAAAAAATCCCGCAACGAAAAAAAAATTGCCGCGCTCATATAACGACTGAAGCGCGCACTTCGTTATTCAGCGTCAATAAAAATTAATTATCCATCCGGTAATTTTCTCGAAAGCACAGCCGAGATTCATCAAGTTTATTACTCCGCTCGCTGCTCGTATAGTCTCCTCTTGATGCTCGGGAGAGACGCGGAGCCGGCGAAAGTATCCGCGGAGCAGGTGAACGACGAGGGGAAAAAATAATATCAACAACGAAAGCCTCCGAAAAAGCGAAAAAGCGAGAGAGGAGAATTTAACGCTCTTGCGATTAATGCGGAAAACCGGTCACTGATATCGCGCACGTATGGGCCAGCCATTCGTGATTGCGCGCGCTCAGGCGAGCTTCAACTGGAGCGCTTTTATCTGCGTATAACTGAAACGTAATCGCTGCCGCGCAGGTGTTCCAAGTACAAGCGTGGCTTTGGCGCATTTTCCGGCACTCTCTCTCTGTCCCCTTTTCGATGTAATGAACGAAATATATTTAGATTTTTGTTGTTTTTTTGTGCTCATTCGACTTGTTTTTCGATAATATTGTGGTTATTCGTCTTGGGTCATGTAGCTTTGTTTGCTTTCGCAAAAAAGCTTGTAATGGTGGTATTTTTGGAATCCGATAATTTAATCAATTCTAACTAACAAGGAGAGAACCAGGGCGTTGCCGGTCATGGATTTTGCTGAAACTTTTTCAGGGGCTTTTTAGGCCAAAATAAGAAGACCCGTGTCTCAGGGTTTTATTAAATAGGCCTTAAAATTCGAATAATGGATAAATTTAATACTATCTTAAAAGAAATAGCTTGTACGCAACATGTTAATAACTCTGTTTGCATAAGTCATATCTTTAGTTCCAACAATGAAAGTCAAACTATAAAAAATAAGCTTCAAAATGCTTTTTTCAGAATTAAAAAATATTAATTTTGTCCAAAGTTATGGTTATTTGATTTAGAGCAGCAAAAACTTATCTAAATTCGGATCTGCTAATATTTACAATCAAACAGTTGGTCAAAGAAGCCCCTGAAAAAATTTTAGCAAAATCCATGACCCGCAACCCTGGTCTTCTCCTTGTAAGTAAGCGAGACTCATGAATAGCGGAAAATTCTGTTTTGAGAATAATGTTTATGTATGTATGCGATACGTGTGTAGAAAAACATTGTATATATATAGAATTTTGAAATATCGTCAAACTAGATAATATGAATTAATATTATGATTTCAATTTTGCGATTTATTGAATTTAAGCAATCATTTGAAAGAATTTCGTAGCCTTTACGATTCTTAGCAATCACTCTAATATATGAACCTGAAAACTTGGAATGAAACTAATCATGATAATTTTAAAGCATAATAATTTATAACATTTAAAATTTGAATTTATCGGACTTCTTCATAATAATCTATATAGAAACGATATAAATTATTTATTAGATTAAAACTGTACAGCGTTTTCTGAAATCCAAACAAGTTATAGACCCTTTGAGATATTTCTTATGATTTGATAGGAATATATATATTTGCTAACGGTACAAATTCCTACCAGTCAGTAGATATCTAAAACACTCTTACTTTTAAAAGTGCCAATCAATTTCAACATTTACCCAACATTAATTTCTTTTAGTACGAATAGCTCTCAAACAGAAAAAAAGCATGTAAAAAAAAGATCTTCCATACTGCGCGCGTGTTTCAAGCTTTTACAGAGATTCATCAACTCGCTCGGCAGCAATGTTTATCCACTCCTATGACCACACGCACGGGGAAAAATGCGCGTGCATTTTCTATGCGCCGAGAGAACGCCGCGGAAGCCATTCGTTAATGTCTCGCGCGCTCGGCAAACTCGACAATAGGCCGCGCTTGCACTCTCTTCCTCTCGATAAATAAATATTTGAACGGCTCTCCCCGCGCTAACCTAAACAAGATAAATCAATTCTATATTTCCTTTCAGCCGACGAAAAAAAAGCGGTCATCGCTCTCCTTTAATTCGACCGCTTGCTGGGGAGCCCGATCGATTTGTTTTACGGTTTATTCGTTTCGTTTATTTGAAAGCCAAAAAAAAGGGTGAAGCGCGAAAAAAGCGTACAGGTAAATGAATAATGTAGAGGGTTAAAGTGGAAAAATATAATACGGAAAGCACGTCAATTTATTTATTTTCTTCCATTACCGTATGAATATTGAACATCGTCCGCTGACCCGATGTGTTTCGCTGCAGCGAATCCTCACTCGATGTGCAAGAATAATGAACAGCAAAATTGGCGAGAATGAACGAGTTATTGAAATAGATGAAGGGCTGGATTAATGTACTAAAAGCGATTAAATTAATATAGTATTGATACATTTTCAAAGACGCCAACTTTAAGCTGAAAGTATAAATTATGTTTCCTACTAAAATAGTACGTTGAATAGATAATAATAAAGTAATTTTTAGCTTACAATAGAACATGCACAGCAGATTACTACGTCAGTATTGATTCAAATCACATTTATCAAAATCAAATTAACAAATAAAAAACTCTCCAAAGTATGGATTACTTTAAATAAATAAAAATTTTGTTTTTCAATTTTTTATATCGACTTAGAAGAAATTTTGTAAATATTTTTTTTAATTATTAATAAATCTCATATTTAATCATACTTAGAGCGCACAGTGGAAATTAGAATGATATGAGGACTTGCACATTTAGCGAACCCACTTTTTACTAAACACTCATTTTTTTTACTACTCTTAATAAATATTTAATTTACTGTTTTGTTAATAAAACCACTGGAAATATTAAGTTATGTTCTATTTCAATGACTAAATATACCAAAACTATATTATTTTAGTACAAATTTATTGATACGGTCTTACAGTGAAAATAAGTTAGCGATATATGGTATATGGATATATGGTATCCAGAAAGGAAAAAAGAAAAATAAAAGTAAAAAATTAAAACTTTATTTTTTATTTCTTTAATTATTTAATAATTGATAAATTAAACTTTTATTATTATAGTAATATAAATTTGTTGATTTTTATTTTTAATATGAATGAACCATTATTAAATACGATATTCTTGTAAGTAATAAACTTAAATAAATACATTTTCAAAATTAATATTAATGAATAAGTTGACTAATATTTTAAGTTTGATCCTTAAATTTATGAGCTTGAAAAGTTACAATTTATCTTCTTTAAAAAAGAAAAAAACACAGTTAAACAGTTAAAAAAACGCGTTTAGTCTGTTAAGATTTTTTTCCTGTTAAATGAATTATCTGTTACATTTAACAGACAAAAAATGTCAATTTTGAAGTTACCAGACAAAATGTCTGCTAAATCGACATGTTTTGTCTGGTTATTTAACAAACAATTCAGGTAACAGACAAAAAATGTTAACAGACTACACACGTGTTTCTAACCGTGTATACTTGTGCTTATATTAGTACATACAAAATTTATCAGCTTAAAAAACAAAACTTAATTGTTAAGCAAATTTTTTCCTCAAAGATTTCTTGATTTCCGTATGCTCATTTAAATCCATGACAAAGAAATTGAAAGCTGCACACCAATGAAAATGCAAATGAGTGTAGCGTCGTCGTTGCTTCGATAATCATCGTAGCGTCGTTGCATCGCTTGTACAATAAAAACGCGAGTGACATCTATTGCAAGAATTATCGAACTCGCACGTAGAATTTTCATTGTTGTTAATGCTAAAATGATCATCATAATAAGTGGCATAACGAGACAATTTTTGGATGAATGTAATCCGATTAAATCATTACAAAAAATTGAGAGTTTATTGATCAAATTTTGCTTAAAATTTTAGTTTGAAATATCACTGCCACAGGCAAGCGATTTTTTTTTGATGCAAAGAAAAGTTTTGTGAAAAGTTACGTAAGACCAAAGAATGGATTATTCACTTTTGACAAGAATTTAATAACTAGTGGTTCAACAAATTGATTGCAATATGTTCATAATTTATAATATGTTATCACGAAGTTTATTCTACTGTTAATACGTAATCACGTTAAATATTTACACTTAACTTCTATAGCCGTAAGCTTCATTAATAATGTATTAAATTATCGATAGTTATAGTTTAATTTACCAGTAATTTCTATCTAAATTCACAGATTTAGTACACCAGTAGTAATAGGCTTACGTTACAGTATGTTCATATATTTTTTTCAATATATCTTCATGTAGCATAGCTACTTATTATAATGTGTGCATAAATGAAAGCACGTTGTTCACCAGTTTTTAACTCTGCGTTTATACAAACCTAGCAATACTATAATATAATCCAATGAGTATTAAATCTTTTGTCATAATATTTATTAAGAAAAGAAAGGAAAGTTTTGACTCAAAACTCTGTGAGGTGTACTATGTTAAGTTTATAGTCCCTTAATACCACACATGTTGAGTATGAGAGAAATCCTTTCCCCTGAGGCAAGATCGAGAAATGTCTGAAACTAAGTAAAATAACTGAAACTAATATCTGAGAAAACAAATTTTAAGTATAAAGGTGTGAGAACTAAGATGAAATGCAGAAAAATTTAAAATTAAAAATGTTTGGAAATTTTCTTAGTTCTCACACCTTTATACTTAAAATTTGTTTACTCAGATATTAGTTTCAGTTATTTTACTTAGTTTCAGACATTTCTCGATCTCCCCTTATAGAGGAAAAGATTTCTCTCATACTCAACATGTGTGGTAGGGACTATAAACTTAACATAGTACACCTCACAGAGTTTTGAGTCAAAGCTTTCCTTAGTTCGCGGCGATCAATAAA